>LUCW03000946.1:12500-42651 GCA_001586965.3 Sphaeroforma sirkka | reverse complement strand
TTCATTTGCAAGCTCTCTTATTACTGTTGTATGTATATATACGACCTATGCATGAAGGATTTTGGCCACTTATACACATGAATACATAATTATACATACACGTACGTATACGCATGACATATACTGTCTAGTTCAGAAGGCTTTGCAGACTCGCACATAAAAGAAGTCTACTATACACACGTACATTATACATATACACATTGCAAACATCAAATTGCTGATATATAGCCTCCTAAATTGAAAAGTTGCCGTTGTTCTTCCTTTTTTAGTGTAACTGTAAGTTGCCTATTCTGACTTTTAGGTATATTTACTACTACTAGAATAAACATGCAACAGCGCTGTTTTATCTCAAATATACACGAGTTGTGCTTTTCTTTCAGAAGTTTAAATATCATTCGTGACATATTTATCCTGTTTGATTAATGATTTGTCTCTCTCTCTCTCTCTATCTTTCTCTCTCTCTCAGCCACTCCGCTCTCTCCTCTCTACGCGACAGAAGGCTAAAGCGAAGGATATACATAATTTAAAATGTACAGAATGTCAAATGAATAATTAAAAAATGTGCAAGCGAAACAGGCGGAAAATGGCAATGTATATCTCATAGTGACTCATACTTTTAATTGTGGAATTTATCACCAGTGTTTGTTCGACGGAGTATGGATGGCTACATCAAATTAGGCGTGTAAATACTAAATACTCTTACATATTTAGTATTTGCATCTATTCGTGGCTATATTTGCCATAATTCCCAAATATGGTAACTTTTCATATCCTCAACCGTTATGTGGTTCACAACAAGAAAGGAATAGTCCAGAAGTTGGGGTTCGTGGGGATAAAAGTATCAATCTATTAATCCGTGGAATCCGTGCCTTCAAATGAATTTGAGCTTTCAAACACAAAGCTTCTACTTTATTGTATACATTCAACAAAGCTTATTTATACACAACTGACACAACGCAGGTAATCATAATTTACCCTTCACAGTAAACGCAAACAGTACATTGAGACTGTAGGTTGAGTGTAATATGACGGAGAAGGACTCAACTGTAGACCTGGAGGAGAAGGGAGATCTTGAAGGCGATGACCTACCCGACTTCTATCCATCATCAGGGTTGACTACCAAGGAAGCCGAAAAGTTGCTTTTACAGTGGGGTCGAAATGAGTTAGTTGAAGAGACCATCCCTTCTTGGAAGGTGTTCTTGCAGCAGTTATACGCACCTATGCCTATCATGATTTGGGTGGCCATCATTATTGAGGCAGCCATCCAGAATTGGCCCGATATGGGAGTGTTGCTTGCTATCCAATTCATCAACGCGACAATTGGCTGGTACGAAATTACGAAAGCCGGAAATGCTATTGCTGCTCTTAAGGCTTCATTGAAACCTATGGCTACTGTTAAGCGTGATGATAAATGGCAGAACATTGATGCTGGTATTGTTGTGCCCGGTGATCTAGCGCTACTGGGTGCTGGTTCTGCCATTCCTGCCGATTGTGCTATCAACAAAGGACGTCTTGAAGTTGATCAATCCGCTCTAACTGGAGAATCGCTTCCCGTAACCATGAAGGACGGTGATCAGCCTAAAATGGGGTCTACTGCTGTACGTGGTGAGGTCGAGGCCACCGTTTGTGCCACTGGAATGCACACTTTCTTTGGAAAAACCGCTGCTATGTTGAACACTGGTAACGAGTTGGGGAGTTTGCAGAAGATTCTACTTCGACTCATGGTTATCCTTGTTGGTCTGTCCGTTACCTTGTGCGTCACTTCCTTCATCTTTTTGATGGTGAGTGGAATTGACTTCAAGGAGTCCATCTCGTTCACTGTGGTTGTGCTGGTTGCCTCTATCCCCATCGCCATTGAGATTGTGACTACGGCAACACTTGCCATTGGTTCTCGCGCCCTGTCCGAGCACGGAGCAATTGTATCCAATCTTCAAGCTATCGAAGGAATGGCTGGTATGAATATCCTATGTTCTGACAAGACAGGTACTCTGACACTCAACAAAATGGTGATTCAGGATGATTGTCCTACTTACTCTCCTGATCAGAATCAGTACACTGTGTTACAAGCCGCTGCCCTCGCTGCTAAATGGAAGGAGCCTCCTCGTGATGCGCTTGACACACTAACGCTTGGTTCCGCCGATCTAGATAGTCTAAGTCAGTACGAGCAGATTGATTTCCTACCATTTGATCCATCTATTAAGAGAACTGAAGGTACCCTCAAGGGCCCTGACGGCAAGGTGTTCAAGACCACCAAGGGTGCACCTCAAATTATTGCTAAGTTGCTCAGCAACACTCCTGAGAATCAGAGAATCCAGAATCAGGTTGCAGAGAAAGTGAACGAACTCGCATCCCGCGGTATTCGTGCATTGGCTGTGGCCAAGACCAAGGAGGGTAGTGACGAGTGGATGATGTTGGGTATTCTTACCTTCCTGGACCCTCCCCGTCCCGATACCAAGGAGACGATAGAGCGTGCTATGGAGCTCGGCGTTGACGTCAAAATGATAACAGGAGATCACGGTGTCATCGCTAAGGAAACCTGTCGCCAGTTGGGTATGGGTACCAATGTGCAAGGCACAGATGGTATTCCCCCACTAGATGAGAATGGCGATCCACCAAAGGATCTAGGAAAGATTCTTGGCGATCGTATCCTAGAAGCTGATGGTTTTGCTGAAGTTTTTCCCGAGCACAAGTTTTTGCTTGTCGAGGCTTTCCGTCAGCAAGGTTTTGCTACTGGTATGACTGGTGATGGTGTTAACGATGCTCCCGCTCTAAAGCGGGCTGATATTGGTATCGCTGTAGCTGGTGCCACCGATGCTGCTCGTGCCGCTGCCGATATCGTGTTGACTGGCGAGGGTCTCAGTGTAGTGATCACGGCCATTATCATGGCCCGTCAGATCTTCAAGCGTATCCAAGCCTTCATCAACTATCGTATTGCCGCTACGCTTCAGCTGCTCTTCTTCTTCTGGATTGAAGTGTTAGTTTTCCGACCTGATGACTACACGCCCAGTGCTGAGGATCTTACAGCTGGTGGCGGTGATCCGACTTTGTATGAGGAATGGCCATTCTACTTCCAGGTTCCCGTACTGCTACTTTTGCTTATCACCGTGTTAAACGATGGTACTTTGATTTCCATCGGGTATGATAAGGCAATCCCTAACAAACGTCCCGATAAGTGGAACCTTAAGGTGTTGTGGACTATGTCCATAGTGCTGGGTAGTGTTGCATGTGGTTCATCGTTGCTCTTGTTGTGGATGATGCTAGATTCCTGGAATCTAAGTGGTGTCATCCAGTCGGTCGGTCTTCCTGGGTTGTACTACGGGCAGATTACTATGTCCATGTACCTGAAGATTTCAGTTTCCGATTTCTTGACGCTGTTCTCGTCACGTACCTACCCTGGTCCATTCTGGTCGCAAGCTCCCGGTATGGCCCTGCTTTGTGGCGCGTCAGCTTCACTGCTACTGTCTACCCTATTAGCCTGTCTACTACCTAACGGAGAAATGGACGAAGTACCAATTGAAGGTCTTGTTCGTTCCGAGTTCAAGTGGTGGCCATTGCTAGTTTGGGCGTATTGTGTAGTATTCTGGTTCATCCAGGATGCCTGCAAGGTGTTCGGATACTACATTTTGTACAAATTTGATATCTTCGGCTCCGTGTCTGGTGCCGCTATCAACATGAAGCACGCGAACACCGTAGGAGAAATGCCGCAAGCCCGTAAAAGTGTCGCCGTGGTCGAGAACAAGTTGTTTATTCGCAAAATCGATCACGCAATTGAGGAGATCGAGAAAGCTAAGAAGAGTGATCCCTCGCAGGCTGGAGGCTTGGACCCACTTCTTGGTGAGCTTAAACAGATGCGACAGGATATCAATCAACTCGCTCTACCACCAAAGGCTGCCGCCGCAGCTCGATCTTCTGTTGCTCGACGTGCTTCTCAGTTCACTCAGAAAGAAGGTACAGCTGGGCTAAACAGTGCTCGTACTTCAACTGTTGCCAGGCGTTCGGTCGCAGCGCGAGCCAGTGCCATGGAAGCACGAGTGTCTGTGAGCCAATTAGATGGTTCGTCAACATTCATCATGGACGACAACACATCAGGTATGGTAGCTGGTATCCGCCAAAACTTGATCAATATTTCTGATAAGAATGTTGCGAGAGCTGTTGAGCAAGCATTAGAAGCCGTGGAACAGGCGGCTGTCAACGTGCATGATGTTGTAGACACTGCCAATAACACCACCACATAACTAGTTAAGGTAGAGGTTCGTATCTGTCACTGTGCTAGTGTCTAGCTACAAAACTTGGGCTAAATCAATAGGTAGGAGGTTGTCGTGCTTTAAACGCAACGAATATACATAGTAGTAGCTTATACATATATAGAAAGCAATTAAAAACAATAAAATCAACAATGGTTCGTTTGTTTTATATCTGCGGTTGTCTGTCTGTCGCTTGTGATCCTTGCGTTTCGAAATCTTGTCAATCAACAGATACTACTAGCAGCAGCAGTTGGAAAGACAAGCAGTCTGAAAGTTAGGTTTAATTTGGTTCGCTATACACTTAAGATGCACTTATTTCTAAATGCACCAAGCGCGGTACTACTACAAACGGTGACTACATTCAATTGTTATTACATCCAATTATTTATCGCCTAACTAGGGTTATATGGAAATGTGTGCTTAAGATATCAGGCAGATATTAAATCTCACTCGCTCTCTCGTAACTTAACATAAACGTACAAGAGAGCGGCAAGAATTGTGTCCTATATATAGCAACCTATAATAATAGCTTTACCTGCAAATGGGAGGGGAAGTATGATTGTAATCAACACGTACATGTACACTAAGAACGAGATTATCATGAGGTATCTCAAATCATTTCTGACTGGTTCATGTTGGACTGTATGAGGACGAGTGGTATCGCATAAGAAGTAAAAAAATCTCACATCCTATTCAACAATACGTAATCTTAGATGGACCAGACGTATTCGGACGTGAATGAGATCTGAATGCAGATCACACGCGAGACGCTACAAATTTCTGCTTGAATATGAATTCGTGTTGCGAGCTAACATTCATATTTTGTGTACGAAAGTGAAGTCATTAGTGTGAACGGCACTGATAAAAGTATATGTATTTAGGTGCATTCTCACGAGTTTGGACCGATGATGCATATAAACGTCACCTCGTGAATTTGACCTTCAATTGGAAGTAATTTTCAAGGCAAATGCCCTTGGAACATGTTTTCACGGGTCAACCGCTAGGTGTGAAAACGCACACTTTTCTAACGATCCAAATACTCAATAAGAATCAAGATATAAATATCGACAGCAGAAACAGTTCGCTCTCGATCGAAGGCACTCCTGTGCTGTGATAAATTTATAAATGACTCATTTTGTCTAATACATGGAAGTGAGCGTACAATGTGCATTGAGATCCAGCAACCACGACAATGTGCTAAATAAGATAGCATGGTTCTCTTCATGTGCAATATTTATTCCGCAACTATGATCTCAATCCCTCATTGGTAACACCAATGTACATATCGTATAAGTACAGCGCTATTTCGCTGCAATGACAAAGTTTGTAAAACAATGATCTTCAGATCCAGTTTCATCGACATGTCCTCGCGATGCCGCCAAGATACAGATACACTATGCTTGCAATATATGATGGCTAAAAATCAGCTAAGACGTTTCTGTTTGCGATGTATGAAACAGGCGATGCCATTCGGTTATAGGTCTTAACTATACCTTCTCCTAATCATTGCTCCCAGCCTTAGGCCTTGGGCTGAGCGGCAAAGATCTCTACGGCTCTCTTCGCAATAAAATCGGCCACCTCCGTAGTCGTGGCAGTGCCACCCAAATCGGGCGTCAAAGTGCCGGCATGCATAGCTGTAGCAATTACAAACAGAAAAGTAAACCTACTAGCTTCAAAATTATAACTGATAGCCGGACCGCCCAAGTTCTAAAATTTTGTGGTGATGGACTTCGACCTAGGAAATGCACACGTGAATCATATCTCCTAAGAGCGCTTTACGAGAACCTCAAAAAGTTTGTATTGTTTGTCCACTAAATAAAAAGTCACGTTGATTGATAGCTACCAGTTAATAGTTTGAAGTTGATAATTTGTCAACACACATTTGCTGTCAATCTTATTCATAAGTGTATTCTTAAACAAATTCACTCTCCGCACGACTCATAGATACGTAATAGGCTTTTCGGCGAATGCACTATAAAGCATGTACGTCACTAACCTTCCTGGATGGCTTCTTCGATCGCCACGGACTCCTTGCCCATACCCATATGTTCAAGGAGCATAGCACCGCATCGAATCATCGCAATGGGATTTGCCTTCTGTTGCCCTACAATGTCAGGAGCACTTCCATGGACTGGTTCGCACATGATGAATTCGTCTCCAACATTGGCACTGGGTACAAGGCCTTGTGGCGTGTAAAGTATGGTTCATCAGTAAGACAGGAAGGCCACTCTGAGGTAATATGGCTCATTTGTGAGTGTAGTTCTATACAGTGGGCAATAACATGCACCTGCCCAATCACCGAGAATCAACTGCGATATTTATCAAGGTTGATGATAGACAATGGGAAGGCATAAATGAACGTCGTGTGACGGAACCCCGTGGATGTAAACGGTAGCCAACCCACAGTGCTGCGCTCCACAAATAGGTATGCGACACAGACTGTTTCCGAGGTATTACTTAAATCGCACTCGAACAAAAGTGTAGCAGGAAATGTCGACTTAGAGAATGATCTCAGGCCAATACATACTCAAAAACACACACACACATATTTATATAATCATTTGTATATAGGTATGTGCATGTATACATATCCATAAAACAAGTAAAATTCAACACGAAAAAAAAAAGATACTGCGGCGGAATATGTCAGAAGGTACTAAACAAAAGACTTACCAAGGCCTCCGACAACAGCTGCGGCACCATCGCTAACGATATCTCCGTACATGTTGGGTGCAACGATGACATCGAAGTTCTGAGGATCTCTGAAGAGCCTAAAATGTTCAAAGAGTGGCAGAAACAACATTTAATGAACTGCGACTGACTTTACAGAATACATACGACGCTAATAAAACCTCAAACCAAGCCCAGAAACATCGCCGGTGTGCATAGTGGCCATGAACAGATAGCGTCAACACGAACCTGTAAACCATAGAGTCAACCAGTTGCTCTTCAGTCTTGATTGAGTGAAGCTCAGATGCTTCAGCAACGGCCAGACACGATTCGCGGAATAGACCGTCAGTAACACTCAACACATTACTAGAAACGTGCAGCGCAGAGAAGAGAAGAATGTGGAGTGTCGATTAGTTAGAATGGCGTCCGACAAAAACACAAGTAAGACCAAAAACACTAGAAAGAGCGGAGCTAAAATGACATGGTTGGCACTTGAATCTTATCATCGCGGTCATATTATATAACATATCGACATAACATACAAGCACCAGAGCGGAGAAAGCACACAGAGAAAGCAATAGAGAAGCGTATGGTCATACCTCTTGTGGACAATAGTGACCTTGCCCTGACGGTTGTGAAGAGATGCACGTTTGAGCGCCATTTGATACGCAAGCTTGGCTATTCTTTTAGAAGCGGCCTCAGTGATGACACGCTTCGCAACCGCACGCTTTCCAGTGGGGGTATCTACCGGAATTATGGTCAATGAATAATAATAAAATAAATATGCGTGTCCAAAAGCAGTACATAAATAGGATGCATTCTAAATCAGTCGAACTTTTAGGCTGCTATGTATACTAGGATATATAAATCTGCTCAGCATCCCTGCAGAGCTGCAATAATTGGGTTCCATTCACGTCTTCTATAAATTGAATTGGGAGGACTCGCATACCTTCTATTGTCTCATCCTTCACATATAGACACTCAGTATTCTCACGAATAATGAGGGCGTCAATGCCAGGCAGAGAACCGGGCACGGGGGAGGAAACGACTGGACGCACGTTAGCGTATAGGTCAAGCTTCTTGCGGATGGCAACAATGGGCGAGGAGTACCCTTCCACCTATATATTGATTAACAATTGCGTTATCAAGTGTAAGTAGCGTGTACAAGCTGTTTAAAAAGTATGTCGGTACTAACAGCTTTTAGGTTGACGTGGTAGGCGACTCTGACCCTCGACCTGATGTCCGCAAAACGTGCCAGCGTTTTGTGTCTTTTTGATTCACTCCGCGTAGAACTACTCGATATAACAATTCATTCCATCACCTGTACCACAGCAAAAACAAATAATCATGTGTCCTAGATCCTTAAACAATTTCAGAAGCCTTAAAATACACGAAGTCTCATCATGACCCGCCATACATACCCTGCAATCTTATTAATTTCACGTGCCAGGCAATTATCGAGGACAAACTTTTACCCCACAGAAAGAGGATAAAAAAGAGAACAACGGCGTCTTCTACAGATCAATTAATATCGAAGAGTAATGCATATTTGTATTTGTGCGGCTAAATACAGATTAAAATGTACTGCTTATGGACGAGGATGTGATGCGAAGGAAACCCTGTCAAATCAGCTTAAACAGTAAGCTCGGTTTCTTCCAATTAATATATATATATATATATATATATATACATACACATGCACATATACATACACACACACACACACACACACACACACACACATATATATATATATATACATAGATATACATATACATAGATATACATATTCAATCTGAAACTCTAAATCCGTACAAAAGTCATAAATAAAGGAGATAGTTATAAAGTGAATAAACATAACATACTGTACCACATCTACCAATTTATACAAGTTCGACTACTTCCACTTGCACTTGACTTAAAAAACCATATAGAAAATTTTGTGCCGGTTGCAATTGTACGACTCTGCCATACCTTCAGCATGCAGAATGACAATAAAATAAAATATTTCTTGATATGAAAATCCGTGTGACTAAAAGGTCTGGGCGATCCACTGAATGATACAGGAAATACGCCTATCAGTCCCAGTCAGTCTATATAAAATTCATGAGAGTACTAATATAATATTTCCGTTATTCAGATCTCAGTCAGACTATAATGTACGTTTGTAACGTACACGTACCTGCATAACGGAAACAGAAACAACCTGTAGTGGTACATCTGTGAGTAAGAATATGTGACCACACAGCAATAGCAACATACAATAGCCAGAACCAACTTACTTTGTGTGAAGGAGAACTGACAGCCCCAAACAAAAGGCCATCACATTTCTTGGCTGCTTCAACAGTCGCATCAGGAAGAGCAGTGCCGGTGCGTTCAAAGCATTCAAATCCCGCATCCAGATTCACATACTCGAAGGGGGCTTTTAGGGCTTCTAACACCTTCACAACACATGGCATCACTTCTTTACCAATACCGTCAGCAGGCAGAAGGCCGATTTTCTTTGTGCCTACAATTGTGTGCATTCCTTGGAGACCAACCATGGTGGTCTTTCCTAGGCGGAGTGCTTGTAGAGTGTTCATCGTGACTGTGCTTGTATGGTTAGCGTGAGGTGCTTGTATGGGCAGTGAGGGTGTTTGGCGGTGGCTTCTCTACTCAAACGATTGTTTACTAGTTCCGCTCCATGGGGAGCGCACATAAGCACAATATCCACGATTCCACGTCACACCGTTCCTCAATACCCTGGCATACTACAACCCTAAAAAATGACTTTTTCTATTCTTTTTTTTTAGTTTTCGTCTCAATTAACAATTTTTGTTCTTTTCAAAATAGATATATATATATATATGATACAATATGTTTAATTTTATCTCTCTTGGTCAGTATTTATTTGATGTTTTTTATAATATAGTACATACAAAAGGTATTATTGTTTTTTTACTATTACCACAGTCCCACGTTTTGTGGCGCACTATTTTAGTGTAGAAATGCATTTGTGTTTAAAAAAAGAATTTACAATATGCTACCACCAGGCACCAACTACTCCGATATTTAAAAAATATATATATTTCTTTTTTTTCTCTGTACATACTCTCTCTCTAATATCGAGTCTCTAATCTCTAGTCTTTACTACTAGTAGTATTTAGAGAGAGAGAGTAGTAGTAGTGATCTCCCTAAAAGTAAACAAATACAAAAACAAAAAACAAAAAGTGAACAAACAAACAAATACAAAACACTAAACAAAAAAAGAACAGACAAAAACAGAAACTTCTTGTCTTCTCTCTCTCAGACTCCAGAGTCCAGAGTCTCTTGTTGTGTGAAAGTTGAAACACGAGTACATGACTGCTCCTCTACTCTCACAACTGTTACCTTGGCCAGAGTGACCAGACTTTACAGTCTACAGTCCTCACTCCGAGTCCTCAGTCCTCACTCCGAGTCCTCAGTCCTCAGTCCTCAGTACCGAGTACATACATAGTCGGTCCTCAACTCCTTTAGGTCTCCTTGGGGGCCCTGAGTGACTGAGTCCCCAACTCGGCTCCCCTTATATTGAGAAAAGATTTTCTGTCATAATTCTATCTTACAATCGATTGGCTGTAATTATTATAGGGGACTATACATCGGCGTATTCAGTCCAACTTTACAATAAATAAGACACGTCTCCAACACTCCACTTCTCACAACTTCCAAGGCTCCGCTGCCCTTACACACAAGGGAGAGAGAGTCTGCCAGTCTGCACTCTCCCCTCGCCTGGGATCTGGGAATCTGGGATATGAAAGCGTTTAATTCATTATGTACGTTGAAAACGGAATCCCAAATAAGGACAAAAATCGGGACAGAATTATGTTAGGGTCCATCTGAGCTCTCACTTAGGGACTTTTTATTTTTATTTTTCACCTTTTTTATGGGAGGCTTTTGGCCTTTTGTATTTATTTAATTTTTTTTATAGCCTTTTAGGCTTGGCACTGTGGTAGTTGGCACTTGTGGCAGTCGTAGTCGGGAGTCGACTGACCACTCTCACTGACACTCGAGTCTCGAATTCTCGATAAATAACTCTCGACACTATATTTTACTAAATAAAAGTATAAAAAAAAACGAAAAGAAAAAAACAGTGCAAATGTAGTAGTGATAGTTGACACTCGACAATCGACACTCGGCAGTAGTCAATACTCGATAGACAGTCACACACACGTGCTACATGTGTATCACGGATCCCTCATGGCAAAAAAATAACACGTAAAAACGCACCTTGATCAAAATTAAAATCAGTGTACATGGTCGTAAAAAATAGAGTATTTTTGAAAATATAATCGGGTGACGGGTGGTGCTACAGCCATACTATTATACTACAATCCACAGTACAAGATGGGGAAATCAAAGAAGGAACGGAAAAGTCTAGTGAAGTCGGCGGCAACTGCCCAGGCTGCAAAAGCCGGTGGCCTCAGTCAAAAGACTGGGGGTATATACAAACGTCCTACGCGACTGGACAAGAAAATCGAAAAGAAGGCTTCGTTCATGCAAAGTATGCTCAATTTATTACATGATGTTATTTGATGTTATTGCAATTGATAGTATCTTCATTTCAGAAAATTATGCAGCAGTGATTTTTTTCAATTAACCAGCTGAACATAACCAGCTGAACGAATATATGATGGGGCACTAAATTATAGTAGCTTGTAGAAATTGGCTATGATGACACTGAATTTAAACAGCGGAACCCGACTCTGTTCCGTATTGGAACAAGCGATATATGATGGTATAATATTGTCATAGTTACACTGAGCCATATTTCTACTCATTTACTTTGAACGGGCACTCTTATGAAATTATTTGTTGTATCTCATCAACTACCACTGAATGTAGCCCATTTACACTTGAAATTATTTGAAATCAGAATCAGGCAGCATTACGTGGACTATTGACAACCGATATTTCTTTTGTCATATGTTTGGAAGTTCCTTATTCTCTATGTCAATTTATTTTTCCGTATGCATACAATGATATAGTTTACTACTGTGTACTAAAATTGGTCTTTAACTTGCAGAAATCGAAGACTCTAAAGCGAAAAAAGTTAAAGTCGAGGTGGCGAAGAAAAGGAAAAATAATCCTTTAATGAAGGGGGGATTTGAGCTTATGTTGGACTCGCTTGGAGATGTCGACAGTGTGGTATGTGCGTAAATATGCGTATTTCCCGACTGTTTACAGCATACGAACGTCGCTATCGATGTTGTCATAATTTTTGACCTGAAGATTTAGCTCATCATGCGGACGGAGCCTTCAGAGCATTTTCGATTTTACTTTCTACACACTTTGAAGCAATGTTGGCTTTTGTCTAATACTTCGCCATTATGGTATTGTTACATGTTTGAAGCTATGTTTTGACGAGAGGATTCAATGGTGCTGATGACAACCAAACCAAAATTCCAGAACCCGTTTTTGTCCCGTCTTGGGGCACGCGGAATGTGACGGCTTTTTTATAGTCATAGTTACACTGAGCCATTGGTTCTTCTCTGTTCGTGTATGTCAGCATGGATAACCTTCAATCAATATCAATTGTGGAGCTAGTAAATCATGTGCTTAATCTAATATACGGGACAAGTCTAAGTAACTTTTATATGCCTAAAAGGGGTGCAGACATGATAATTGATTTCAAATTATATATTATTACGACATTACAGGTAAAGGAAATCGATATCAAACAGCTTCAAGCGCAAGCGAGTGCACTAGCCTCTCGCCCTATCACTTCTCGAAAGGGCAGGCAATACGCACTCGTAAATGAATCTCAGCGCTTGCAAAACATCGTGTCTAACTCGGCATATAGAGCAAATCCTCTCGCGGCATTGAGGTCACATCTAGAACAACAACAAAGTATTGCTGGAGAAATTGAGAAACGACTTGCAGGTGCTACAAAGTGACGGGGGAAATTAGGATTCGTGCGTTCGCAAATGTAGTACTTCATGGGTATACCTACCGTACTCACCCGTGAGCTGGAAGTCATAGGCGATAGCATTGAAATTAGCAACAGTAAATGCCGATCAGTACCCACGGTCGAGTGTTGCCAAGAAGACGTGCCGCTTGCACGTGTACAGTGGACATTGATAACTAAGCCTGCACAATAATCTACTAACGGGCTGCCGAGGCGAGGAAGAAATACCACCTGTGGTGATCACGCCAACCGAACTAGACCATCAACCCTGACGGATTGGAGTGTCACAACTATTCTGTCCTGACACATTAGGCAACTGTCGAACCAGTGCGCAATTCAGGTTTAAATGAGACCTTCAAATAATGCCGTTCAGCCAAGTTCATGAGCAGTGGTCGGTGTTGCCTTGAGGTAGATGCGTACTCGGATGAACAAGATTATAGCTTCGCCCCCTAGTTCAGCCGATAACTCTGCATTGTGTTTATGACGCCTCAAGATTATATGAAATGATTCTTTTGTGACCTAATCACGGTATTTAATTGATTAGGAGACTAAATGAACTAATCTCGCATTAAAAAAGGACAAGTGACATTCAATTCTTGTTTCTAACTGACATTTTTTCCAAATAAGCGTCAATGCTCATGATCATTCAGGAATCGGTCTCAAGTCATTCCCGTGCACTTTATGACATGTTTTTATGAGACCATTGTGATTCTAGCCAGAGCCATTGTTCTCTTAAATTAACATCACAGCGGCTCAAACAATGAACTTAATATGTAAACAAACCATTCTGTATTATGACAGAGTGTGTGGCAAATCACATGTTAAAAATATGGACTTTTTTATTGACCCACATAGTTTGAAAGCCACTGCGCTAGATTCATAATAGCAACGTTAAGAATCCCGAAATGTCGTTAGACACGTTGGGGAGGGAGATATAGTCAATGTAACTTTCAAGCGTACACTGCTACACCGGTTTCAGTGAACTCATTAGAGGTTGACACTCATTACGATAAAAAAAAAATACGTTAGCGTGGTTTTGACCCGGCATGTTGCTCATGTAATTGTGTCCACGTTGATTATTCGGCTTTTCATGGATTTCTCTTCAATGGCTTACTTTGTAAGCTATTCTGTGATATGACAGAATGAAAGTAGCGAAACACATTCTAACGAGCCACATAGCCTGAAAGCGATCGCAATAGCATTCTAAAATCAACGTTAAGAATACCCAACGGCACAAAAGAAATTACATTGGTGTAGTTTTGACCGGCGGGTCGCTCATGTAAATGTGTTAAGCTAATTCTCCGGCTTTGCAGGAATTTCTCTTCAGCGAGTTGGTTCTGAGGAAAACGCAGTTGAGTTGAAAGTATTTCAAATCGTAGTGGATAGCGGCTTACTCGCTCACAAATGGGGCACCAATACTGGTAAATAACAGTGTATAGTCTGTATTCGCACACCCAGTTTTTCTACATGGCGCATCGGATCAACGCAAATGTCTTTCTACAGTGACTGCTTTTATGCCGGTGGCTTTGATACATAGCTTAGTGTTAGTACTTAGCTTAGTGTTACACTTATGCCAAGTCCAAATCCAAAGAGTGGAGTGTAAAGAAGCTTATAGTTTGCCATAGATATCGAAATGACGTCATATTATGCGTGTATGTGCATACTTGTTTGTAAATATTGGTCACAACAATAATAATCGTTACATTACACACCAGCTGGTCTACACATCCACACTACTCTACATATCGGACGGAGGATGTATTGCACGTTCGATAATAACATCACATCAACTGTTTACCGGAACGACTTTTAGAACAGATTGTGGCATGCGACCTTTGCCGTGGCTTTTAGATGTTTGTCGTGCGAGTTCGGGGTTCTGAGTTTGTATGTGTATATCTTCGTATGCTTAAGTGATTGAGGTAAAGAAGTATTAATAGTTGAATTCTGTGCAACGGCATCGGAAGAAATCGTCATTAAATAGTTTATGTACAGTAGTTGAAACCTACACATAAGTATATAATGCTGTCGTCTTGCCGTTACACATCGAAGACCCCCTGGTTGGTTCGCTCGTGTTGGACGCGACCTCACAGCAGTACGAGTACATTTGTTGACGCCAGTGCTGCGGGTCAACGAATAGGAAATACAGGTGATACAGAGGACACCAATGTGAGCGTATTAGCGGATAGAGCTATTGAAATCGACAGAATATGCGACGCGTTCGGCTTCAGGATAGGTGCAGAGCAGGAGCGCCCTTTGTCGCTCACGCGCGGCAGTGTTTCCTCTGTATATGGCGATCGATTCTACTTCCCTGTTGAGGGAGCAGCGGGACTGCTGAGTGTGACCAGCGTAATCGATGTATGTTGATAAGGCTCAGAGAACGCGTGATTCTGTTTTGATATTTATATATTTTACATCGTCATGATGATGAGATTGAATGGTATTGACATATGTCTACGTGTACCAAAAGCACTTAGGGAAGTGCGGAGATTGTAATATACAACGTTTCTAGTACTCAAGTTCTCTACTCATTTCACACTGAATTGCGCCTGACAAATATATTCAGAACCCCTCATTAAGGACGTTTTAAAATACTGCAAGTCTCCGTCAAAGAGACAATACAATCGTATTTCTACACGCTTCCAGCTACGTGTTCACCTGTCATGAGAGCCGTTTGTGCGTGTATGAGAATGTGTGTGGGTATACATATAGTTTTGAATCGCCTAGCTTACTTGTATCGATCCAACTATCATTGCGCGTTGCTATCACAACATACACATGATAAATATTTGTCACCGACACATCAGAAGCATACCCAAAGCCCGCTCGGAACGTTCGGCGATGATCGAATCACTCCTTTCTCATAAAAGTTATACCTGAAGGTCCTATGTACAGTAAATAGCAGCTGCCACTGATATATCTACTATGTTCTGAACAGCAAATCATAAGGATATAATGGTAAGATACTTGCGTTAAAATCATGTGTTTACTTGCATATTTGTGTAGGCAGACAAACTCATGGTTTGTACATTTATAAGCTGCACGTGCTGTGTATTATTTCAGGTATCGACCAACTAGATGGTATATCATATTCTACTTGCGTTTCTCATCACTAGTCGAACCACTAGTGCTCTAAAAAAATATTATACTACTGAGGATGTGAATGGTTTGGCTGCATATGGTGGATCTGCTGTAGCTAATCGTACAGCGAGTGCCATCTGTCCCGAGGACTCATATGTTCATATCCATAAGACTGTTGTATTGGTTTAATAAACTTTGATTATCGGATATTTACACGGTCAGCACAGGCTTCAAAGAGGAAAGACACGGGATCGAAACTGAATAAGTGGAAAAATAGAATGAAACAGGTGTATGGCGAATCCAGTTATCAAGCCGCCCGAAACATGACACTCGACAACGGTATGCAAAATTGAAGTCAACAAACATTGTTTATGCTGAGCCCACAGCCATCGTGTACATCCCCATTCTAGATTGCAACTCAGTTTTATACTGGCTGCATTTTTGCGCACAAACTTTGGGCAAAAAACGATAGCAGGCGTGATCTAAACCCGACGAGTGAAGTGACCTCGGGTAACTGGGGATGTGTGCGCTTGGAGGCAAACTTTGTTCTCAGTGTCAAATCCACAAATGAAAAGTTTGTATTTCTAATGTATCATATCGTGGGCAGGTACAAGGGTGCACAAGTATGCCGAAGACTTTCTAGCCGGTAATAGAAGCTATAAACTTTCAAGTTCTGAGTTGGATGATGTGAGATTTGCAGAGTGCGCGTTCAGTCTTCGCCCGGTGCTCGCGCGGGTTGAGAAGGTATGATTGGCACCTTGCAAGAAAGCATCCATTCACTAACACACTACCGAATGCAAATAACTTCGTTGTACTTCCAGCTCCTGCGCTGCATCATCATGCCCTTTCTGAAACTTCAGCCAGGCGAAGATTAACATTGGAGTGCATTGTTGGAAACGCTACTATCATATTCACTACTCCACTGCAGGTTTATGCCATGGAGAGTGATGTATTCAGTGTCGAAAAAGGTATTGCTGGGCGGTTTGACTGTATTGCGAAAATAGATGGAAAATGCGTGTTAATCGATTGGAAAACATCTGCTAAGAAGAAGGTACGTATCGGGATGCAGATTTTGGTTATGAGCACTCGACAAGATTTTATTTCACACACAGGCCTTTATTGTTATTAGGACATTATGTGTTGGAAATCGACTACTATTCAAACTGTTCATCACTAACAGGTGATTTGATTCTGTTTGCCCTATGGCGTGCAGTGTGCTTTTAAGTGCAACATTGGCATTCGCCTGTGGGGTCAGACGCTTTTTTGTATCCGTGCCATTTGTGGATGACACTTGAGTGGTTGCACGTTGGCCGCACCAAGATTTGTGTCCATGTCCTTCACGATCGCTACGCATCTGGAACATCTTTTTTTTATCACGGTTCTTTCTTCAGGCCAAACGAAAGCTCACGTTAAAAGATCACCATGAGACTCCGTTGCAACTGTCCGCATATGTGACCGGGACAAAAGACGATGCTGCCTACTCCGATATTCATGTGGAAGGAGCTTTGATTGTAACGTGCTTTTCAACAGGCAGAATGGTCGAAGAAATGTGGCTGGACCAGCAGGCCATAGGCAAATACGCACAGGAGTTCGAGAAGTGTGTAGAACTGGCGTATAGTGAATTAGAGAGCGCCAATATCGGTACCGATGTTGTGCATAAGGCTGTTAATAGTAAGATCGTCGGTGACAAAAAGCGAAGAGTCAAGAAAACGAAGGTTACAAAAATTGACATGAATAGCGATATTGAGTTGGCATGCTTCTCATTTGCAGGCCTCGATCTGATAGAACGCGAATGGTCTGAGCTTGACTGTTATCTGTTTATGGCAAAAACTCCAGGGAGGTGATGCCACAGACTCAGTAGTGCTTAAGTATAGGATAATACCTACATTAATAATATGTAAGTGACTGTAGTTGGTGCGATTGTAGTACATGGCGGAAGATAAATGTTTTGCCTCGGATGATGAACCAGATATCTACTCTCATAATAACAGTCTGTAATGTGACAATGCGTCACAGGGGTTGGATAATCGGATCGCCAGTGATCAGTCAGGTTGCTGATACAATCTGATGATTTTTGTTGCGCGTCTCGTTCCGTCAAGATTGAGTTGCAGACTATGCTGCTGTGGCATACCCAGAGATGTTTGTATCCAACCAGGTATGGCATGCTCTTGGCGACTGGAGAAAGTTCCATAATGCGTTCTCTAGCTAGGTGGTGTTGGCTAGAGAGTAGGCAAGCATGATTCGTTTGCAACTGTAGGTTTAACACTAGTAATCTGCCAGCGATATGTAGGTGCTTTCTCAGTCGACTTTGCGTGGATATAAAGAGCTCTAGTAGTGGGTCCTGCTAGTAGTGTGGAGAGGCTTCGATAAATTATGGGTGCAGTGCCCGAGGCCATTCTCATATGTTGCAATTGCGGTTTCCAGAATACTTTACAGCTGTAGGAAACAAATCCAAAGGTTCAGCAAATGGTAACCACAAGGCGGCAAATGATGGTAGTTCGATAGAGAAACGCTGCATTGATTGTATAAACTGGTTACTGCGAAAAATCACGCGCGCAAGTCAACCTTGAAGCGCCGGCAAATCTATTGTGGATGTGGAGGCCTCGCATACATTGCCACCTGATGCTGTAGCAAAATTCCATTTGAAGAGCACAGCACTGGATTCTCTCCCCTCTATTGCGTATGGGGGCTCAAATCTGGAAAGTGCTCGGAATTGGCAGCGGCTTTCTTTGTTCAACCGACTACTTTGGAATAAATAAATGTAAGCCCCTTGAATACCACAGCCGCCAAATACACGGAGGTATATTCGAGTCAATAGTACTGTTTCAAACTAATTACTATTGATACTATGCTTAGTGAGGTAGTGTCTACCACTTCAGTTTGCGTTCCACTGGTGTTTCGCATGGCGGTGCTGTGGGTATGGAGTTAAGCATCACGTAACGCATGTTCTTCGTTGCACAACGTCGTCATCGTACTCACCACAATTTTGCATGAGGTCTGTGTATCATTGGTGGCAACCAGTGATATGATGCATTCAGTCAAGCGACTGATCATCCAACGATGAAGAATTTTTATTAATGTAAGCCCAGAACACAGTCTTTTGCCCGAGAACAACGAACCAACTTTCCAGGCGCGTATAGAATTAAATGAAACCCAATTGCACCATATTTGTTCCAAAAGCGACGCAATTAAAGAAACCCATACTTGAGCCGATATACTTGTGGTATGCTGACACCCTCGACCCAATTATCCCTCCAATAACATTTGGGTACATATAAAACCCTAAAATACACTGCGCTGTCATATTGAGGTGGAAAAAAATGTTTCTGGAGAATGAGAGAATTGAACTCCCGACTATTTGCCTGTCTGGATGGCTTGAAGGTTACAATAATTAGGGAATCATTGACAGTATTCCATCAGGAGAGCTGCTGGTGTCGCGTTCCATTGTACAATATTCGAAAAATAACTACATCCAATGCAAAATTCGCGCAACATCACAAATAACCTTTGCAGGCTCTAGCAAACTTGTCAGGTGGGGCAGATACGGTACCAACACCTAGCCTTCCAGATTGCATAGATTATCACGTATAGATGGCCCATCCATTATCTTGGGCCTTGGCTTTCTCGAGCGCTCTTCGTACGAGATCAGCAAAGCCCGAAGCGCCACGAGGTCTATCACTAATGCCTCCTAATGAACGCCGAGTTCCGTGCGATTCCTGTGATGATGACAGTTTACACTTTAATGTATTAACATATAGTCTACAGGAATATAGACGAGCAAAGCAAGGCCAGACCGCGGGCCGTCAAAATGGCAGCTCTCGAAATAAACGCTTTATCGCAAGCAAACACTTAATAATATGGCTCGCAAACGGAGGGTGAAACAAGAGACTGACAGTGCACACAGTTGGATTCGAGAAGACTCCATACCTCGCATCCGATGTAAAATACATACCAACTTATTTAGAGTCTTTTGTGCCGTGAGCTTAGACGCACTCAGCCTTGCGGCCAGATTAGAATTTGCATGGCTTGCTGGCTGGATCCCGCTTGCCTATTGTTAGATTTGAAGGATAGTATTTCGGAGTTGAATGAATTGAAAAAAGGAAGTTCGATTTATTATACTCGGCATAGGCAACGCTTATTTCCTCGTTCATGACCACACTGGCAGCAATGTAAGTACCATGTTGCGTGCAGGTAGACGATATAGTGGAAACTAAGGCGCGGCTGAAGTAGACACCACGTACTATACTAGAGATATGGGCGAAAGGCCTTGTGGTATTCGCAAAAAGTACATAGCTGACTCCACATAGTTCGGCTTATGAAGTAAATCACAGCAGAGTATATATTCATATGAATATACCAGTAAGGATATGTTCATACCTACGTGCTGCACGCAACACACGTCATGTCGCTCGCATAAATGTTAAATTTTACACACCTGCATGCAAGCCTATTCTTGACAGATTCTTACTTGTAGTATGCTACTGGACGCTGCACTTGTTGCATCCGGCTTGCTCGTATATGGCTTCCTACGGTCCCTGCGTACATCTTCGTGCGCTGCGTTGGGAATACGACGGGTAGGTGTTATGTTTAACTACCTATATGCAATATAATATGCAATTATGCGGAAGGGTCATATGTACACAATCACTTACAAATTCTTCTTTTTGAAGTATTGCTTCTTAATTTCTTATGGAGACTAGCGCCAACTACCAACTGTTAGGTTGTGCCGTATAGCTTACTGCTCAAACATGACAAGAAAATCGAGTTCCCGGCGAGCCCACTGGCTCACTCATGGATTGTGCGAGCGCAAGGACTGAACTGCTGACAAGCAAAGACAAGACAAAATTGGGAGCACGTGCGAATGACACATTCGCATGACAAAACGTACAACCAAAGGTGGGGGTCGCCAGAGGAATCGATGTCCATATGTATATCTTTCATCATGCAGCTTTACCAAAATACCACAAACGAAGCCGGGCGGTCTGCGCTAATTTGTTATGTTTTTTTCGGTAATACATTTCCACTACAGTTCTATCAAGGATGTACACCTTGCGCACAAGGACAAATCAGATACTCGAAAAATACCTTGGCACTCTTCTTGATAAGCCTCAAACGCTCGATACGATTTCATTCTCGACGCACGAGTGATTCCAGAGCTAGTTTGGCTTACACGATGCGGCGTAGTGCATGAGCTCTCCTCTATAGGTCAAGTAATTAATAGCAAGTAGTAGCCACAGAAAAGTATTGTTCAACTCGCTGGTCATCGAAATCAAAAGAAGTTTCTGTGAATCAAGGTCACAAAATGAGCCAGTTGCAGCGACAGACAAATTTGCTCGCAGATTCGTAGCTTACCTTTTCCTTTTGGTGTCGCATTTCGGTCCTCATCATTTGCAGGATTACCTTCAGCATCTGACAAGAAGAGTAGTTGTGTGTGAGAAATCCACATCTTGAAGTATGTAAAATGTATGCGAGTGTATGATGCGAGCCTGTATGGTCGGCTCCCAGAGGAGTAGCGCGCGAAGCTTGGTGGATGAACAATTTTGGTAAACTAGAGGTGGAAATCGCGTAAAAGTGCATGCCGCTTTGGTGAGATCTCTAAAAATTCGTCCATGCCTTCGAGAGTACGTCTACGCGCGTAATCCGTATTCATTCACCTTCTGAAGCCAGAGTCAGGGCGGATTCTTGCATATGTCCATTACTTTCATCCTCACACAGATTTAAAGACGATACTTCCACCCACGAGGCGTCTACCATATCCTCAGCGTTCTGAAGATCTGGATCCGCTGTGCTGTCGGTGACAGCCTCTGGCGGGTCGATATAACGGCCTGTGCAGTAGTAAAAACAATTGATCAATATCAGAGCATGGCGTGTCAGGATATGTGTTGCCTGAGGTATGTAACAGATGTGCCCTTGAACATTCCGAAGCCATTCCGTTGTAGAGCATTGACATCTTCGCATTATTTCGCAATGTGTGCGGGGCCATGTGCGGAGCGAATCATTGGGCGGCAGGTATGTCTACATGAAAGCAGTACTACGCGAGCCACCTCAGCACGAACCATTGAGCGGTACAATTTACGGGTACTCACCATCTTGACCACGAACAGCGCGGCACTGAAGCCACGTGAAGTACGCCAACGTGTGTTCATATTCCGAGTCCATAAAGGCTGCATCATCACCATCCTTTGCTGGCATATTGTCACCATATTCTTCTTCGTCATTGTAGATACGCCTTTGTGAAAACCAGCTAGTATTGAAAACAAGTTCGTATTGCCATTCAGCGATCGAGCATGAAACGTACATGTGCAAGAAAATGGTACATGCGTTTAAATGACCAGCTCCCTCATGTCATGCATCAAGGATACACAACTTTGATCAGAACGCATACAGTATCGATAAAAGAACAAGACTTTTGCCCCTTGCAGTATCGAGAGGAAACCAGCCGTCTATGATGATGTCGCTGTCTGCGTCGCCACGTCCAATCACCACCCCATTGCACAGAAGAGTCTGGGGTGCATGCAGAATATATTTAATGTGCTGGGGCACAGCAATTGTACTGGATCACCACTCCATTACACAGAAGAGTCTGGGGTGCATGCAGAATATATTTAATGTGTAGGGGCACAGTAATTGTACTAGATCACCACTCCATTACACAGAAGAGTCTGGGGTGCATGCAGAATATATTTAATGTGCACGGGACAGCAATTGTACGAGGTAAGCAAAGTAGGTGTCCTCGGTCGCGTGCACATAAATTTTAACCCACTACAAGCATACTTTCTAATTTCCCATGCTAAAGGATTGCAGGAGCACTTGCGTCGGGCTTAAAAATCGGAATAGGATACACAGCTCATAATATACTGCCTGGGTTGGAAGTCGTCGTATCAGTATAACTAAAAAAAGACGGAAGAACTAGCCCATACTCATAACTCCTACATCGCTAGAACTACAATTCTAGAACACTCGGAGCTCAATGTTTGTACTTCAATGCAGCGAGCAAAACCGATTTTCCGTACATTATTTCCTTAGCACCCCAGCGTTTCAGTTTAGATTCTAATGCAATTCAACGATATTCACTACACATTCCCTTAGAACATCATCACATGGATCACTTACCCTCTGGGCGGGCGGGTACAAGGCCTCCTCCGGGGATTTATTGTCCTCAACTCCATAAATATTGCTCTGCTCTCCCTTCCCATAGCCCTTCTCCTCGTCCACAAGTTGGGAAGAATAGTTTGGCAAGTCATCAGGCTTTGCCGCGCGTTCTCCTTAGTGCTGCTATTGCCTTCACTGCCTCGTTTACTATCTCGGCACTTTTAATATTTTGGTCCGACAGGGAAGGTGAAGAAAAATCAACGAACGCTATGAGATAGTGATAGGCTGAGCGTATTCTGTTCAACGTGTATGTGTATGCGGATCTGTTGTTTTGTAATCGTCGCAAGTGCTTGTTTTTACGCCTACCACCAATTTTAAAAATCTGGTACGCACCCCAGAGGCAGAAGTATGAATTTTGCACGTGATTAGGAGACAGCATTTAAGAACGCATCTAAGCATGTATCGTATGTCTGCGCAATCTAAAAAACAGTGACAAATACAATCAGCAGTGTTTATCGAGTACACGTCCTAGCAAGTATCTATTGATTGGAAAGCACTCCCATACCGTATGACGCTGTCTTTCTCCGCTATCTGGGAACAAAAATTTGGATCTCTGGTAAAGTGTGCTCCTTGATTTTTTTTTTAAGGTCTCCTCCTTCGCCCGCTCTAATACATGCCTGATAAAAAGTAGTACCATAAAACAGATTGGTATTTACCGCACATGCCTTATACGCTAAAAGGCTATTAATAAATTCGTCTCAGTTATTTTTAGTGTGCGAACATGATAATCAAATTTCGCAGATGTGCCGGCGCGCATAAATTGACCTGACAACTAGCACATGCCGGTCACCGATTCGCGCAGTTAGGCATTTTGAGGTGTACGTGCTCATGCATTTAATGAGATGCATACACTTACCGAAATTCTAGTGTCAACGAGCCCAAAATTTCACTCTTGGCCATAAAGCTGTAGTCTTTAACCTGTCAACGTAGGAGAAGCAGTTCCTATAGGAGTTAAAATAAACAAGAAAACGTATTTGCGAGAAATAGCGGTGTTGAATATTAAAAATTTGATAAAAGTGCAGATATGGAATTTATGCGCACAAAGCGCGTATACAGTATGGTAGGCTAAGTGATAGAATGCTGCATCACAGAATCACGCCAATTCGCCGATTCGTACAACGAAGAAGTAATATACAAGAAGCTCCTGTGAATAGCACAGGCGTTTGGGCATACACACAATCATGCCTCCAAAAAAAGACAACTGGCGAACATCTCGGTGAACCGGAGGCCGAGGAAATCAATGATGTCTTGAGCATATCAATCTATATGTACTATATGTACTATATGTATCTATCTGTACTTTGACAACTTATCAATACCAAAGCCTACATCTGCGAATGCAGTCCAAAAAAGACAGTATTGCACTGCGACAGACTCCTTTATACTACCGAATGACAACTTCTATGCAAATGGCAAGATCAGACTGGCATTTATCAACCTTAAAATAGTAGCTCATTGTGTCTGCTGATGGCACTTTAAGCATAAATCCATCGGACCACTTCGGAGACAGGGTGTGGTAGATCACACGTGACTTGCCAAGCTTCACACTAATTTGGGTACATACAAGATCGAGAACTTGAACAAAATACAATTGTTTTAAATAGGTTACAACGGGGTCAGTGAAATAAACTCTACATAAACGATTCCGCAATAAAGAGCGTTGCAGTAGAAGACATATCGGCTTCGATGAGCATAGCAGTAGCACGTTTCATCGCTAGCAAACGAAAAATAATAATACATATAACCCGCGCTCACAAATTAACACCCTACCTGTAGTGGCATCAGATATCGTTACATAGGGATCACTGAGCCCGTTCATGTCCACAGCAGGCAGGTTGAGCGCCCTATGAATGTGTATCAATACTCCAGACTGACCTCGAGTCGAAGGCATCAGACCCTAATGCCGATGTGATTTAAAATGAATTTTCGAACAGGATAGTATGAATCGAAACATGATGGTCAGTAGTAAATGCTCGCATGTTGCAATCGAATCACACGATGTACTTGGCACGACATACCTTGAAATATCGTGGATCATTCAGTTTCGACCTTTCGGCGTTGGTAATTGATCCCAGGAACTCCGGAACATCAAATACTATGGTCGAAATTGAGAACGAGAATGAAAAGATGGTGAATAAACAGGCACGCAGGCGAAATGAAGGAGTGGCCAATGAGGTAAACCTCGATTCACCTGTAAGGTCACGAGACGAATCTTGAATGGTGTCAATGATGAGTTGTGCCTTACAGAGACAAAGTTTATGACACCTGTGATTGTCAAAAAGAACACAAGGTGTGCCGCAGGCCCGTTGCCCTGTGTGGCGATGAGCGAAACGTACGTGCACGTATGTAAGAGCTTCACAACACGTGAATGTATGTACGAAAGGAACGAGAATGGGGTTGCTTCTAAAGACATGTCTAGTTTATATCGAGGAATGGTTACCTCGTTGCTTGCGTACTAAGGAGAAGTCTTGGACAGAGTATAAATCACTCTGATTGATTGCTAGCAACCAACTATTTAGGCATTCTTTACGTATACACAATGTAATACATGGGAAGCAGAATGCGACAGACATACCTGATACATTGATGGATCTCAGTAAAGCTTCACCAGCCAGCAGACCCATGGCAATACACAGCGCAGTGTACACGTAATTCTGCGAAAAAGCCTCACTCGAGTTGCCCTATGAAGAGGCCAGTGAAGTGCCATACATGAAGTAAGACGAAGTCGTACAATGTCAGTAAGTTTTGCGAGCACACTAATTTTGAGGGATGAATATGCAAATATTTAACGAGAAGCTGTAGGAGGATCGAAATCTATACGGATGATCCCAATTTTAACGTATAGGCGAGTGACAAGACGGTGCAATGGCAGTAGAGGCGGAGACGACAAAACGGTTTCACACAACTGAGTAACACCAAAACTTAGCCTACAGGTTAGCTTATGTCAATGGATATACATCAACACCACACAGGCAGAAAGTATCGAACGCAGCCCATATATCCATGTTGTATCAAATTGTGGACCGGATAACCCTTTCCTACAGAACACGAACCTAGCACTAACCTAGCACTAACCCAACACTACGCACTGCCGCCGCAGAAGACTGCAAGGGTGGCAGAAGTCATTCAGCTACAGGTTCAAACACGATATCCAGACAGGGAGGATAAAGAGACGACCACGCTGGGCACAAGATACGAAAGTGGACTTACGACAAGTGTCATGTACATCTGGCGCACTACAGACGAGCCAGGCACAAGCAGCTCAATGGTGGGCAATATCAGAGCCATGGAGGTTAGATTCACAGCCTGCAGTGCGTGCCGAATCCTATGTGACGTAATGACCGCTGCGTTGGCGAGATGGGAAATGTACTTCAGCAAAAAGCTCTCGAGGTATAGCAAGCAGTATGGGGCATTTATTTTTCAGCTTTATGATTTTCATCGCATAGGCACATAACAGGTCATTGAGGGGTGTACACCAGACTGCACGCACTGCGAGACTTGGTCTGTGATAGAAACGCTTCCGTATAGCAATTCGTAGGTGTAAATTCTTTAAGAACGGCGACACGAAGGCATATTATGAGTATTTGTGCTTTGTGTGCGAAGTCCACATCAGAAAATGGCTTGACACATGCTCAACATGGCTGATACTGATACCATGTGATGCTTGGTTTTCTGATTACTAAAACTACATATATGTGGGACAAATGTCTTACCTGCCAATAGCGTCATCGTCAACACGGCGATGAACGTTGCAATGCCCCCATCCAGGAGCACACCATTGATCCTCAAATCGGTTGCTAGGAAGTAATACACTGCGAACGTCGACCCTTGCGTTATCAGGAATGGAATCCAGTGTTCTTTTGGCTGTTGATATACCATCACTGAGCTGGCAAACAGAACGAAGTAGAACAGGATCCGGAAACGATTTTGAAATTCTTCACCTTCCTTTATTCGAAAGCGAAAGCCGAGGATGACTGCACATGAGACTCGTAGTAGCTGCTACAGACTTTTGCTCAATATCACACACACATCTCGAACCTTGTACGCAAAAATCTCGAGCAAGCACTCGCTGAAACGACCTATTTGGAAAAGTTCGGAAACCCGAATCAGCAATAAAGAGAAAATGTGACAGCTAGCATACCTGGCAGCTGTTAGTGATCATGCTGTTGAGGTTTGTCATTCCGTAGATATACTGAACGCTTATCACATTGCCAATGAACAGACCAACTGATATGAGCTGTAATTAATAAAAATGAGAGCGGTAATCGAGCCAGAGGCATTACATTGATTGCGTCTACGTAGAGAAAATGCCTGGCGTGCTATTTGAGGTATCATCGACCTGTCAACAACCAAGAAAACGCCCTGATGCTGCAGACTACGACCCTAGCTACCAGCTTGAAGAATCAACTAGAGCAACTCTCACACCCAGTGACCCAATAATTGCTATTGATTCGGAGTACACAAAAAATAAATAGCCACTGCTCTTCAGAATCAATTTGTATATAAAATTAGCGATCTTGAACTGCAAGTACAACATCTCACTTGATATGATTGGATGAAGATACACACCTGTCCACTGATTACCGCATAAAGGTACCGAACTGCACCAGTTCCATGCAACCCGTACGCGATCTGTACATGGTAGAGTAGGTGGGTTGTCAGCTTATACCTTTATAGTACAATTTTCTGTACATCGCGATTGGTGTTGATTGGCGTTAGTGATATCAGACGAGCAAGTTGTACGAGTAGTACGAATGGCTAGCATTCGGTATCACATACCTCCACTACACTCAGCGTGAGCGAGACACCGGGGAAGAAGAATGCCGTGGATCCTATTTGAAATTAGCCAGTATCGAAGCGAATCAGAATTTGGAATAGAATCACATACTTGTAAGGATAGAGTCGGGCAGGTTGACTAAACCAGAGAGTTCATAAATGGCCAGCAACCCTGGCAATACGATTATCATCCGTGAAGTAGTTTTGCAAACTTACCTAACGCCATAGCAAATGCACAGCCACCTTGAGTCACACCCGACGCTGCCAAGGCCCCTGACACCATACCCACCACAAGACTGATAAAGAAAGGAAATTCCTGTGGCATTACGATGCATGCAAAATCAATAAGGGAACCATGTTGAGAATGTCGAACCATCATTATCGAACCGCTTGAATTTTGTGAGGCGTACTCCGAGGCTATCGGACACGGTCAAATCGAAAGGCTCGTTAAGCACGCTATGAAAAGTCGACGGAACTGGCTATATCACATAGGCACATACTTCCGCAAATGAAGACTGCAAAAACTGTAGTCAATTTACATGGTGAAACACAGCGCATCATGCGTACCACTCGGAAGTATTTGAAGAACGGACATCTACCTTTATAAAGGATTTGCATAAAGAACAAACCTATAGCTTTAGAGAGGATTTACCATAGAAGATCAAACATCAAACTTTACAAAGGATCTGCATAGAAGAATAGACCTATACCTTTATAAAGGATTTGACATAGAAGAGCAAACATCTACCTTTATAAAGGATTTGCATAGAAGAATAAACCTATACTTTGGTAAAGGAATATTATAAAGGATTTGCCA
Organism: Sphaeroforma sirkka; assembly: GCA_001586965.3. Taxonomy (NCBI): domain Eukaryota; class Ichthyosporea; order Ichthyophonida; genus Sphaeroforma; species Sphaeroforma sirkka. The sequence goes on along the minus strand of LUCW03000946.1, from coordinate 13,991 downwards.
TAGAAGAGCAAACATCTACGTTGAGAAAGGGTGTACCATAGAATAACAAACAGCTACCTTCGCGAAGGATTTGTCATAGAAGAACCAACATCTACCTTTGTAAAAGATTTGCCATTGAAGAGCGAATATCTACCTTTATAAAGGATTTGCCATATCCAGCCTGCATAAGCGCCGAGATAATACCAAATATAAAGCCACAAGCGAGGGACGACCATATGGCAATCGCATCTCCTCCGAAGAAAAACACTGTGAAGCCCGAGCTGTGTGGATGCAACATGATATTGGCAATATGATACATAGTTAGTGGGCCAGCGAGTCGTGACGATCGAATTCATCATTTCCATCTCTTTAGGCCTGTGGGAATAGACTTCGCATACTACAATTATACAGGAGCACGAATCAGATGACTCATGAAAAGCAGAATTCGCCCTGACTGAGAGGTACATCGGAGCATAATATGCGTACAGTCAAAACGGGAGTTACCTGGAAACTGGTAGGTATATTGCAGGAATCCAGGCGGGTAAGCATTTGGAACGTGGCGAATGTGATATAGACTTTCCACGATTTCTATGCCGGCAGAACCTTGGACGATCTTGTTCGCCAACTCGATTGTTTTGGTCAGCTTGGACAGATTGGCTGTTTTGGGACATGCGATGTACTGGCGAGAGTGGCCCAAGAATACAACATTGTATAGAAGGTCAGAAACAGATGTATTCTTGATTTTTTATGGTACATAATACCTCCCGAAAAGGTGAATTAAATTGTAAACTTAACAAAAAATTGTACTGCTGCCATATGTGCTTCGCGAGGATGCGACGTACTTTATTTTCCAAATGATTACACATTAATAGGATTTTGTTTACAATCGGCGCATGGGTTTGAAACAACATAAGCACAGCTTGCGTAACACTGTCCAATGTTTAAATACTAGTTCACACCTTTGTCGCGCTATCCGTGATCACCCAATACCCATTTGTTTCCAGACGAAACGTCACACTTGGAAGTCCCATTGCGAATGAAAGCTGCTCCAAGAAGCTACAAGTGTGCACAATGATCAATATCGATGCATATTCATGAAGCTAACAATCTAAGTTATCACCAAAATACAATTCAATTGTAGCTCATTATCTTCATAGGTCCTCGCAGCGTCTGAAGCACAAGCTGGATAAGTTTTTCCGCGGAAAGTAGAAAACACAGAATATTCTTACGATAGTGAAAAATTTGTATGTTTACGAATCATCCCCATACCTATCAACCTGGTGAGCAGGAAGTCCATAACTGTAGGGGTCTTTCACCAGCTCTTTCAAGAATATAAGTTTTTCCTCTGCACCAAATACTTCGGCATCTTTTTCGTCCATCCATGGTGTGCTATTCACACTAAATTATGATCATTGACAAACACGTGAGCATATTATGCTGACCGATTGAGCTTAACCTACAGGTATGATGAGAAATATCAGAAATAGTACATGTATTTATAAGTGTATCCAA
>LUCW03000946.1:0-10000 GCA_001586965.3 Sphaeroforma sirkka | reverse complement strand
TAATGTGTATATAATAATATATATATATATAATATATATTATATATATAATACATATTATATATTATATTATTGATATATATATATAATATACATATCAATCACATATACATATGTTATATATATATATATGTTGTTATATATGTATAATAATGTTGTTATAATATATATTATTATATATATATATATATATATATATAATATTAATATCATATATATAATATATCCCATCATCACGCAACGCACATGTCATCAACGCGCATCAATACGCGTATCAAGCAAATAATATTGTGTCATCATGTATATATATAATATATGTGTGTATATTAATATATACCCAATATATTGTGGGATATACGCGCGCACGCGCACGCACGATGCACGCACAATATCAATAATGCCAACAATGTGGATGATCATCATCATCATTACATCAATATATACATATTGTTATGTGTGTGTGTGTGTGTGCGTGATGAATGTATGTATGTATGCGTATGTATGTATGCATGTGCGCATTTATAAACACATAATGTAATAATAATATGTAATATGTATATATAATATATAATAATATATATATATAATATATAATTATGTGGTGTTGTTGTTGTTGTTTTTTTACACGCGCACCACACACGCATCAATCATGCACGCACATGCATCACACGCACGCATGTATCATATGTATCATATATCATAATATAATATATATATTATATATATAATATATATATATATATATATATATATTATATCTGCTTATGTAATGGATGTATTATCCATGGATATGTGATGTGTATGTAAGTGTTGTATTTGTGTGTGTGTGCAGCATGCGCACATATATATACACGCGCATAAAGTTACATGCTTATAAAACGATTATAAAACATATATATTCATGCATGGACAGGTGTATACATATACATACATGTACATATTATATATATATATATATATATATATAATATATATATATGGATATTTATGATTTACATTATATATATATATATATATATGTGTGTGTGTGTGTGTGTTGTCTATGTCTCTTCATATATATATATATGTATATATATATATATATATATATATATGTATTTTTTAATTATATTTATATTTATATTTAATTTTTTATGTTGATATGCAGCAATACGTGTTTACTTACAGGCACACGCACACACTCTCTTTCTCGTTCACACACACACACACACACACACACACACACACACACACACACACACACACACATATATATATATATATATATATATATATATATATATATATATATAAGTCTGTACATACATTTGTATATTCACACGTCGAAGTACAATTTTATCTTTCTTCTTACTTTAATATAATACACATGTACATAGGATATTTCCATGGACACATACATTGTATCTCAGTGTAGCTACATTTCTCTGTAACAATACAGTTATAGACTTCAGCAGTTTTTTAACGGAATACTAGTGATAGATTTGAATCTTTTTAGTATATTAAAAAGCCCGAACACTGTGCTTGTCCATCTGAAGTTTGGGTTGTATCAGTGTGCTTCTCCAAAAATATTGATGAATTATTCGTGGACCGAGTTAGACTCTATAGGGAAAGAATATGAGACATGTATATGCAATACATGCTATCACTATTTGCGGCATACATCCTAATTGTGTTTGAGAAGTTACATTTTGCTTGCCCGCGGTATTTTTAATTTTTTTCAATCGTATCGCGATATGTCTATTTCCGGAAACATACTATGCTATCATGTCATGCAAAGCCGAAATGGATTGTTTTGTTTAAGCCGTGCTTCCGGTGCACACTTGTTGTTTGGCCGCTCTGTCACCCTTGTCTTTTGGCTTGTCTATATTCTCTTATCTTGACAGTGGTACCGTGCTGTCTGTTGTATCCAATGTGATCTCATGAATAACGCTGCTAGTCATCGATTGTGTTACCGTGTCCATCTCCATGTCCAAACCACGTTTGTTTCTATTCTAGCTTCTTGGCATGAAAATGCTGTTTCGTCATCAAGGCGAATTGAAATATTGTATCACACTGTTTATCAAATTCTTCACATTGTCGCTCCATAGAGAAACGAAGACAGAGCCGAAGAAAATCGGCCCAAAACTGATACATACACGAGAAGAGTAAGTATTTTTAATTGAGGTCCATGAATTAACCAGTAGGATGCCGTTCTGGCCCAATCACTGCATTTGCTTGCTACGCGTGGATGATAGGGCGGAAAAATTGAGAATCCCTTACTTCTACACTGTATCAAGCGAGTTTGACCATATCTCTTAGTGTGTACTTCAAAATTACGAGCTCAATGTCTGCTGCGATCCACATACATCAGTGCTGCGTATTTATTGGATAAATTGCTACGATTTTGAAATGAAAAATTGCCGGTGGTCTGGCACAGCTTTGGTTATCTAAACGCAGCAGTTCAAATGTGGGGTAGTTATGTGTTATATCAAATCTAATACTAAAATTATTTTCTCAGAAATGCATGGAAGGACGCGGATGGAGACGTCGCTCATGAGCACTGGGTCGAGCAGGGCAATACTTTGGTCCGAGAAACTACTGGACTTAAACCTGTTCGAAGAGTCAAGCTCGCAATACCAAGCATAAATCCAGACCTAAATGTAGTGCTAATGGTAAGTTGTACATATCTTGACACATGGTCACTAGCGGTCCGTATTATGCGGTTGTGCACGGGGAGCTGTTTACTTCATTTGATACGTTTTGGGCATCCCCACCTCGTTTTGTTAATCGGGTACATTTTACATTTCTCCCGAGTCTTTGGCTGCCTGTCGTACCTTTGTACTTTTGTGCGATGTTACCCTGTCAAGTTTTTGTCCGGCTGCCTGTCGTACCTTTGTACTTTTGTGCGATGTTACCTTGTCAAGTTTTTGTCCGCTGCAAGCTGATTTGCGAGCTGCCATATCTGACATTGTTTCTCTCAACCAAGAGGAAGATGCGCCCTGGCAGCTTCCTTCTCTATATGTCTTGGGTGCTACGTGTCTAGTTCTTTTTTGGAAGTCGTGTTTCATTTTGACCCGATGTGTGCGACGATGATCTACAATCGTGGCCTGTGCACTTATGGGCCAATCGTGCCGTCTCCACCTGTTACTGTAATTCTCTCTGACTTTATTGTCTGACTCTCACTTTGGTATCAATTTGCAGATGGTCAACAGCGCCGGCCATCCCGTACGATCGAATGAAGAAGAGGCAGCCATAGACTTGCAGCGAAGCCTGGCAGCTAAACAACAATTGGCGAGATCACCTCAGCCAACACCGTATAGACAACAAGCACATCAGCCTCCGCCTACATCTCAGCCCAATGAGAATAATGGGAACCGGAAGCGACGTGGATAATTAAAAAAATCTAGTGTACATATGAATCATAGCGTGGTAACGTGTAACTGTATATAGTCCTAACGACTTTATAAGTCGGGACATCACCTGTGTGTGCATAATCACAGGTCTCAAATGTGTCCCTTCCTCGAAATTGGAAGATTGTACCCACGTGAGTTGGCTGTGGTAGGCTCAGATATGACAATAACTAACTTGAACGCAGTATGCAACGAACAATCTGAGATATATATATCCACCAACAGTTCTCTTTGAGTTTACTTCTATGACCAGATTATAGTGCACGAATATATTCTTATTTATGCGTGATCTCACTGTAACTCTCTCATATTATGATATCGAAATATGCTTCATCATATGTTCATCCTACACAATATGTGTAAAATTATTTCCGACGACAGATATATATATATATATATATATATATATACATATATATATATATATATATATGTATATAAATATATAATAATATAAAATACACACACACACACATATATATATATATATATATGTATATATATATATGCATACATACATGCATACATATGCGTATGCATACACACATGTATATATATGTATATATGTATATATATATATATATGTGGATGTGTATGTGGATATATGTTCATATGCATATATATATATATATATATATATATGATAGTGATACAGGTATATATATGCATATATGTATAATATATATATATATATATTATATGTAATATATATATATATGTATATGGTGTATAGTATGTATGGCTGGATGTATGGATATATGGATATGCATAGTGATAATAGTATGCAATAATATATATGTATATGTATATTATAATACATATATTATGCATTACATATATACATATGTATATTATATATATTATGTATGTATGCATAATATATTAATATGTAATAATATATATATATACATATATGTATGTATATATAATAATATATATATGTATATAATAATATATATATATATATAAAACAATGTATGAGGTAATCTATGGAATCTTCATGGATATAAAATATGGATATGTATATATTTACACAATAATCATCCCTATATATATATATGGTTTTTAAAGATTTGAGACGGCTATATGGATATATGGATTTACATATATAGAAATTTGAATGAAATATGTATGTGTATATAGCCTATGGTTTTGGCTATGGACCGATGTTTGGAGAAAAAAGATTTACATATACATATATATGTATATGTATATATATGTATATATATATATATATATATATATATATATATATATATATATATATATATATATATATATATATATATATATATATATATGTATTTATGTATATATATATATATATATATATATGCATACATACACACACACACGCATATATATGTATGGTTATGATTATATATATGTATATATATATATATATTATATACATGCATACAAAATATGTATATTTTCTGAAAATGGATGCATTATATATAGTATATGATGTATACATGTATAGTATATACATTATAATATACATACATGTATATACTTGAAGCAGCAACTATTGAGGTATAGATGAGATATTGATCCTAAAAGTTTGAAAACAGTATTGCGTTCCTGATCAATATTGACACGGGTGTATTCACCACTGCTGATTAAAATTGAATAAATAGCAATCTTGCGCGCTAGTCCTCTCATGTACATTTGAAACAAAGCCGTCATCTAAACTATCAGACTAAAAGATTTCAATCGACAGATCACTTGACTATGATTTTGTGTATACTTCCGACAGTATGCAGAGAAACAAGATATTGAATTCGTAAAAAATAACTTTTATCTTTATTTTTCAATACCATTGCAGTCCTTTCCAATAGACAGATGTGACAAACAAGCGAAACTCCTCTGAGGTACAGAACTCAAGAAGCATTATAAGTTGTCTTAACTTTAACTATTTGATCTTCGCTTAATTCATTTGTATACTGATTATTGCCGAGTGCGAGTCGACTACAGAATATGGTAAGATAAGCGATTAACGGATTGTCACACGTTGCACACAAGACATTAAATCGGTAGAGACGAAACATCAATCCTCAAATTCTTTATTGCATATTCTACCTCCATCCCTTGCCTGTTGCCCCATTCTCATTCTTGTGTGCCTATAAAAGAAAACAAAAAAGAATAATGAACAAACTGTCATTGTGTAATAAAATAGAGGCACATATCGATATAATTAATTGTCTTCAACACCTATCACATTGTGGTATGGAAAAACCGCAACATGTCAAACGGTCGAATTTACTCTATCTAGGATATATATCGTGGAAGTGCCTTGGTACGGACGAACGCGAGGAACTGCTGGAGCCTAGAAAATTATACAGAATCGAACAGCCGTTCGATAAGACTTACCTAAATATATAATATACAACGCCGATCAGTGAATAATTTCCTCTTTGGACTCGCACTGTTGATTCCAAGCACACCTGCAATTATAGCATGGCAGTCAGTAAAAGTGAAACATATATATATATACATTAAAGAGAACTATATGAATAACTGTATCATGCCCATCATGCTCATTAAATCATTAGCTCGCAGTGGTTGTCCCGTAGAGAGTAAGAGTGTAATCCTCGAGCAACAGCTATTCTAATACAAAAGCGCATACACAATATTCAAAAAGGTTATAAAAGATTCGACCTCACTCACCTAGTAATTAGTGATATTGTAATTTCTAGATGCTGGATATATATAAGTTGGCGTGAACTGTGGCCAGCCCATATTGAATCACGTGGGGACGTCACTGTGGGAGTGTGGGTGGGTGTCCATCGTGTAAGTATTTTAGATTTTCTAATTAATTGTCTACTATGTAAAGACTGATTTCTGACTTCATTCCGTTTTGCGTTGCATCATACAAAAAATGATTAAAAATACATTTAGGGTTTTTTTTTGGATGGGTGTATTAATATTTGGGTTCTGAGAATCTGAGATGCATATTTTTAATGATATGTACACTGTACAGATGATGATTTTTGGAATTTTTTCCCATAGCCTCCAATTATTACAACATAAAAAAACAATCTAAACTCTATATGTTTACGTTAAACGTATATTTAATCTACTTTCAGCGGATGTATTTGGCAATAGCCTCCTAAAAAAATACAAGAATGTGGTTAAAAATATTGTCATCAAATATGTGTCACTGACATTTTCATAAAGTTTTGACAGATTGACACTTCGGCACATCTGATAGCCCAGGGGCCAGTGGCTTCAGTGAACGACGTAGTTCACACTAGAGTAGAGAGAGAAGTCCTCGCTAGTGATTCCGCTTTAAAGCTTGGAAGATGTCTAACGAAGCATACTACAACCACTCGTCTCGATTGCCTCGCGATATTCTTTCACCAATACAAGAGAATTTGAAGGGGTTCATTGTTGTAAGTATACCCTCATAAGTGACTCCAGTCTAATTCTACATCGAGAAAATACGAACCCATACAGCAGAAAGTAGAATTCTATTGCATGTTAGAAAACGTTTACCGCGCGAGTCTTCCTACTAGGGTATTAAAATAACAACACAGTCGTGACTGACAATTCTTTAAAAGTACCTCCATAACCAACGACTTGATTTTTTCACTGCTCAGAGAACAGATCAAGTTTTGCTAACGGACCTTGACAGCGCTAAGACCACTTATGATAGCGAAAATTGAATAGCATCCAAATGACTGTGTCGCAATCAGTCAGTGCACATGCACAAGCAGTTCTGGACGGCAAGGCTAAACCCCCTGGAAGCTTAGGATTATTGGAATTATGGGCCAAAAAGTTAGCGGTGCTACAAAAAACTAGTCAAGGGTCTATCGTACAGTCCGATGAGACGCCATTTAAAATCGACCTTGCATCGGCCGTGCTATTGGTCTTTGCAGCAGACCACGGGGTGGTGTCAGGAAAACCCTTAGGTGAGAGTGTGAGTGCTTTCCCACAGTCAGTTTCCATCAGTATATTTGAAGCCTTAGGCCTGCGTGGAAATGCAGCCGGTGCTGTGCTGGCTCAAGCGAATGGGCTAAACGCGATGTACGTGGTGGACGTAGGCTTGAAACTTGATCATTCACAAAGCACACAGTGCAGTGACGCCGAAATGTCTGTGAAGGGAATGTCTGTTGTATGCCAACGGAGTGCACGTGTGTGTAACGGCACTCGCGACTTTGTTGTTGAACCGGCGATGACCTCGTCGGAACGTGAGAAGGCGATGCGTGTGGGGCGCAAGAGCGTGGCTCAAGCCATGAAACGCTTTAATGCGAGGATCATCTGTTGCGGGGAGGTGGGGATTGGGAATACCACATCGTCCTGCGCAATTGTCGCTGCTATCACCAGGGCATTGCCTAGTGCAGTGTGTGGAAAGGGCACAGGGCTCAGTAGTGAAGGTGTGAAAAGGAAAGTGGCCACGGTAGAACGAAGTCTTGCTTTACACAACTTAGATGACGAAGAAACAACCATAGATGCGGCGTATGCTCACAAGGTTTTAGAATGTGTTGGAGGACTGGAGATTGCTGCGCTAGTAGGTACAATGCTAGAGTGCTTTGATCGTAATGTTGGTATAATGGTGGATGGCTTGATCACGTGTGCAGCTGCCTTGGTGGCGTATACTATCCAGCCAGATATTTTGAATTGCATGTTCTTCTCCCATACAAGTGACGAGGCTGGCGGTGTGGCTGCTATATTCACACACATGGGCGCAGAAAATATTCCATTAAATATGAATCTGCGCCTAGGTGAGGGTACTGGGGCTGTATGCGCTATTCCGATTCTGAGGGCTGCGGTGGCAATGTTTAATGATATGGCTTCCCTGAATGACGCATTAAAGCCAGTTAAGGCAGAGGAACAATCGTTACACGAAGTAGAAGTAGAATCAGAAGAGCAAATCTCACAATCCATTGGAAATTCAATCGAGTTAGAGCTAGAGGATCTATCGCAGACGATTGAAGATCCACCGCGTATAATCAGTAAGGAAGAAGTTTCTGCTAGGGGCACGGGTGCCAAAGATGGGGAAGAGTTCACCCTCGCATTCTGGTCTGAGATCCGGGTGATGTTCACGGCACTCATGTTCCTGACACGTCTACCTTGTCCAGCTTCCACCGATCACCATCCTGAATTCTTGTTAAGAAGCATGCCGTACTACCCGTTGGTGGGAGCCTTCGTTGGGTTCTTTGGTGCTAACATATACTTATTTATCAATCAGCTGTCGGGGTCTACGATCGTAGGGGCGGTGTTGGCCGTGACTGGTACGGTGTGGCTCACGGGCTGTTTCCATGAGGACGGCCTCGCTGACACACTAGATGGGTTTGGGGGTGGCTGGGGCAAAATTCAAATATTACGCATTATGCAAGATTCCCGGGTTGGCACATACGGACTTGTGGGCACTAGCTTATGGCTCAGCGTGCGTATAACACTGTATAGTAGCTTACCAAGCAGGATCGACCTGTGGGCATCAATGATTGCCGCTCACTGTGTTGCTCGTTTGACGGCTCTGCCTATGGTGTACTTGTTCCCCTACCTAGTAGACTCGGGCGATCCAAAGGGAGCTCTATACAACCGCTTCGCCAAGGTTACGACACTCCTCACTCGCGAGAGAGTCGCGGTGGGCTATCTGATATCATTCTCGATCGTCAGTTTGCTTAAGGGTATGAGTGCAGCGATACAGTCCGTGCTGATAGTTACGATCTTGGGACTGTGTGCGGGCTATTATGGGGTTTCAGTTATCGGGGGCGTGATTGGTGACTTCCTCGGTGCGACTATCTGTATAGCTGAGACTGTGCTGTTAATGTGGTACGTGATACTTTCCCGCGGGCAAGACAATGGACTGTTCAAAATGGGTCTATGGGATGTAATGCCTATTGCAGGAACCATCGTTGGCCTGAGTGTATACATTAATGCTGTGAACACGGCTAACAAGAAGCTTTTGTAGCTCCATAACCTTTTGGGGTTTGAAGCTGGTTTAAGAGTATTCATACTCTTACTTCCGCCATGACAGAGGCCTTTTCTCGGTAAGTGCCAGGTTCACACGGAAGCCAATCGACGACCACGCCTCGATATATTGCGTTGATAGTATCGATGAAAGTTGAATTCTGAACGCACAACTGTGGCGATCATAGATGTGATCGTAAATTCTAGAGAGTCCTCGAATTGATAATTCGGCAGATTTCGAAGAGATGAATCAGAGTTTGTATTCTCCGATTGCTAAAAACATATTGAATTGAGATGTGTTCTTTAACCCATGCGATCCGTTTCTCAGATAGAATGCACCTGAGCATGTATGCTGCTCCGACATTTTTCTAGTATTTTGAATCATAAAACGAGAAACACTCTACCAAACTAAGTTTCTATATATGAATATTCAAATTTAGACATGTATGCCAGTTGCTCGTTTTTTTAGTTTTTTTTTTTGGCTGCACGCTAGCATATAAGTACATAATATAGCCCATTTTCGAAATACGAATAGAAAATATATCAGTATCTCTACTAATACCTGTAGCTCATTAAAAGAATCTTGATACACGATAATAGTCCGTAATATATTCATTGAACCCGCATACCGCGTTATTCGAGTCATGAGCGCCAACAACGATGACTAGCACCCGTGATGGCAACCGTGAAGCC
>LUCW03000945.1:0-24744 GCA_001586965.3 Sphaeroforma sirkka | reverse complement strand
AATTCAACGCACCTGCACAATACTCAATACCAATAATAATTTTATTGTCTGAATATCCATTGTTTCTATTACGCTTATTATGAAAAAAAAATGCTTCAAGATTTGCCTGTGCTCACCAATTTTGCAAGTATTAACCCTGTCCATATAATGAAGTAGTGTTAATGACATGACATTTGTATTCCATACCTGGCTAATAAGATCTTCGCAGGTCTAGCTGCCTGTAGTTTTTCGATGGTTTCGCGAGATATAATAGTATTTTCCACCGGTGCCTCCACAAGGTTGTCATATAATCGCAAAAAAGTCCTGGGACCGACTCAAAAAAAAAGCACAATTTGCTCAAATGTTATACCTAGTATAGATACAGCGGTGATAGGCTGTTGTACCAGGGTGTGAAATATTCATTTTAAGCTAAAGTTAATGTATTTGGATTAATGATCACCCCAGTCAGATTATTGATTTATACCTCCACTGCCAAATTGAAGATACTTATGGTCAAAATCTACAATTTAGCGCTTATATATAAACCTGTTCAAAACCTTCTAAACGAGCCTTGTGTTGTTAAGGTACTGCAACTACCAACGCATCGTGTGGAACGATTGTGATAAAACCGTCATATATCCACTATTTCGCAAATCCAATATCGCTGTCTATATCGATTATATCGACACCGATCGCACCGCCACTTGTACTCTGCATATCACGAACTAACTACCTGGGTACCAACAAAAATATGCCTCGGAAAGGGTTTACTACACATTGTACAAACAATCAGGCCAAAACAAGGACAGACTACCGTGTGCTCTCAACTGCTGATAGAAGTAGATTTTTCTTCATACTTGCCGATGAGGTTTGATGCTACAGAATTCACTGCGATGATCATCTTAAACAAACACTATTTATTTGTACCAATATATACTGAGTGTAGGCCGGTGACTACATGTTCCATTCGCAACGCATCGGTTGGCACACAGTTGGCGCACTTCTGAGTGGCAGCTCATAATCTGATATATTGAATAATTACAGCGTGCGGGCCTCGAATGTGCCACTAGATGTACTTGTGCAATAGCTGACATCTAGGTGTTTGGCGTGCACGACAATATTACTGACCAGCTAAGAGAATATGTAGTTGGCCGCTACACGCTAAACCACCGGTTAACCATTTCGAATCAACATTTAGGGTACCTTGAAACGTTTGAATACACTGTATTCGTTGGAGTCAATCTCCTCGCAAGCAGATGACCGGGGCCTTTCATTGGTGACTGTGACTTTGTAGAGGGTGTGACGATCGTACCAGGGGCCACAATCTTCCTGGAAAACCTGACAATCCATATTAGTATCGGCATTTGCATACAGTAAGATTGGACATATATGCAACAATTGCCAACTCACTGTCCCGAGTTTACAGTAGGATTGGACATACATGCAACAATTGCCAACTAACTGTCCCGAGTTGTTGTGAAATTTCAGAAGTAAATAGTAGAAGTCAAAAAATGGCGTAGTAGCCAATTCGTATTTGCATGAGAGATGTTGTGATCAAAATCTTATTGATTTAGCAAATAGTAGAGGTAGTAATGACAACACGTGTGCGACGAAACTATTCGAAGTCACATCTGAGGACATTCTTGACAGCTTCAGAAGCATGTCCATTCTAAGCATACTATGGCCTTAGATTACGAAATCGTCCTGCAGCCACGAACAATATTGCGTAACACCCATGAGCAGAATACTTTAATATATATCGCAGAACTCAAAGTAAGTACAAACACACATTTTTGTCGTCCACACATGTCACAAAGTTAATTTCGCGGTAGGCCAACTACGCCGGGTGCCTTGATAAGCATGCAAATAAACATGTGATGTCTCCGGCTAATAGGCTCAGACTGAAGTGTTATCATCTTACTGTAAAACTATGGACTTCATGTGTTGAGAAAACAACATAAATATCTTTAGCGGTGTGCGGTACAAGCGAGCAAAATGATACAACGCATGTTCGCCTTCACCACCTTTGTACACGCTTTTTGATATGTACAGCTAGGCAAGTGTGTTGACCAGTTTGTCTAGCTGTAGAAATCGGTTCCTACATGGTACTCAGTTTGTGTTTAGATTCTCACCTCCACCCGTATTGGCCCTTGCAGAGACATAGTGAGTGTGCTGCTAGTTTCTGCATAGGAGTCTACGTCTGTATTCACAGAGGACGAGTCCGAGTGCTTCGCCACAAGTGCGCGCAGGCTGCGAGAGCATGCCGTCATCGCTGGGGACTTCAACCCCGTCTCACGCAAGGCTCTGGTAAGATGCGCCTCGCGAAGTAGACGCTATTCACGGGGTTATTTATGATGCGTGAAGGTCAGTAAAAATTTATGAGAATGAAAGCATAGACTTCGTAGGTATTTTTTTATGGTACTTTGGCCTCGTCTCATCTAGCGCTGCATTGAACTGCGCTTAGCGAAGATTGATTTTCGCCCGGACCTCACTCTTCTTGCTTGCAGCAAATGGGGGTTTAGAGGCTAGCATGACTAAAGGACACACATGTGCCCATACTGTCACATCTGTGGATGTAAATGATATAAAACGTGACACAGTTCTGTCGCGAGAATCGCGACATGCGTAATGTTTATCACGTCATGAACACTACTGAATCTCTTGCCATCCCTCTCGCGCATTCCAATGTTCTCGTTGGCACTGTAGCAATACTTAATATCTCGTAGGCAAGGATTCCGCCCAAATTCGACTAATATGCCTTTCTCACACTTGGCTAACCTAGCCAAGGGCTGTTAGTTAGCTCAAAACCGTATCGGAATCTCGGCTGAATGATGAGAGTAACATAATCTTCGTACATAACAGCATGAGGTACTCACGGTTGCGGTGGTGTTTTCCATTCGGATGGCAGTGTCGAGTGGGGTTTCCGCCGCATTGCTCATCGCTGTCAAATCAGAACTTGCAACGAGCAGAAATCGAAGTTAATTTTAACAGGAGCAAACAGGTGCACCAAACACATTTGCGTCCACTCCCATAGATTCTTTGAATATTTTTTGTATCGTGGCTTGGAGTAAAGCGTTGTTCGCTGGAAGAAAATACCATGGCGTCTGCATGGCGTCACCAGGTGTTCACAGCCCACCGGCTACGTTCACAGCGATACATGTGCTCTAAAGGGCGTGAAGTTCGCGAATGACCATGATTCTACACGGAGGACAGATTGAAGACAATCCAACTGATTCCAGACCTAGTTTGTTCATTTGCGATACGCCAAATTTGTGACATGCACTCTAGTCTCATTCCGGACTAGAACATCTATTGAATTAGGCACCCCTCCAGTCATTGAAGGACATGTTTCTACTTAAATTGACGATTTGCGACATCGACAGGAGAGGCCAAGAGCGAGAACCCCGTTTTTTGGACCGCGAAACCACTTTATACGAAGTTATTGATGCAAATCCAGATGCATATTGTGTGCCTATACGTGCAATGTTTCAGATATGGCCAAAATCGCAATCAAACAGAACCTTGCAAATCACTTATTTGTAAGGCTAGCAGTACGAGGTTTGTATACTATTCGCTTTGTAAGAATACCTGCTTAATTGGGACTCCTTGGGTGGTCATATGAAAAGCCTCTATTGTGAGCTAAACATTAACGACACTGCATAGCCGAGCCTGATTCTCACAGTGTGCACTTAACACACATACTCTACGTCCAGCAGCATTTGCAATATGTAGTGGTGTTCATTTTGTACAGCGTAATGCAGTGGGGTGAGCCCATTGTTCTCGTTGAAAGCGTCTCGGAACGTCAGTACGTCATCTCGGTCTAGCAACTGTAGTGTGCATGATATTCAAGTTGGAGAGGTCAATTGTATGACCTGCAAAGCATGTAAGTTCAGGGGAGCATTGCAGACTCGAAGCACGAACAGATAACGATTCTTCCTTCTTCGACAAGAATCGACAAACTATTGGTCCGCTTAAATTAATAGAAGATTTATACTTTCTCCGCCAAGTAAGCAACCTTTCATAGATTGAAGTTTATAAAACGATCGATGATTGTGTACTAAGCCATGCTAGAGTATAACCTATTCCAATAGAAGTTCAACAATCAGGTGCAGTGCGCCATATATACATACCTCGCGCACACGGTTGGAGTAGCCATTGGCGGTAGCCTTCAAAAGGTCTTTGCGCAACGATGCGAGTGTGCGGAACACATGCGGAGTTGTAAAGACCAGCGCGCGGGCAGCTTGCTTCGAAAGTTGTTGATCGGTCTGTAAGTTGAAATATAGGCGTAATTTGCTAGTTGATTAGTGCGCTGGGCATACGCAGTATTAATCCAAAATTTCGTATTCTATTTTGGGCATAGCGGCTGTACAAGATGTAGAGTTGATAGTGAGGCGATGTAATTGGGAAGGCTCTGCATCGTATTGTTCTTGTGTGGAAGCAATCTGGCCATCAAGAAGAATCAATGGTATATATCCACACAACCTCAATGTGCGAATGACAACTTGTTGTGGCACAGCGGCGATATCGATACGTGTCAGCATACATATCCGACACAACACACGCGGAACTATATACTGTCGTATTAGGCAAGAACTGCGCACTACTATCTATACACAGCAGAGTGTATAAATATCACGACTGGGGGTTTTTTTAGAGTATTCGACAACGAACTATGCCTCACGGACTAGAGTTTTAAAATAATATTAAACTACTTCAAAAGTGAGTGGAGTACGAGACGTCCAACGCCCAAAAATACAGCCATGCCATTTTTTTTTACATATGATATTCACATTGTATAGTCACTGATTATTGTGCGTACTAAGTCGACCTGTACAGAATCTATACAAGCCTAATGCTACTTCATAGAACGTGTGGTGGCACTCATACCTCATCTACAACGGGTGAATCAACAACAACCTCAGGTAGTAGTGTCTGCAGTGTAGGCACGGTCACCTTTAAATCTTCCGCGACAGTCTCGGATGAAAATTTATGACCAGTCCAATTCAGACCAGACGATATGCTGATAAGACGTCGTACTATACAACACCAGAAGTTCATAATTAGATGCCAAATCGCACACGACCAGAGAATAGAGGCATGAATAAATTTCACAAATTAGGCTACAATATCAAATTATTGGCAAGTATAACGGGGAGAAATAAGACATTAGTGGAAACAGGCATGAGTGGAAGTGGATCACGAACAGAATATTAACGAGAACAGTAATTATTATTGATAATCCATCTTATACGAGTATTATAAGATACAAGTGATTGATGTTGAATGGGCACGCGCCTGGGTCACGAGCGGATTTTCTCCTGTAAGCATACAGGATACAGATGCCAACTAATGAATTAGATCAAACAAATTCATGGCGACAATTTTAACAGGTGGAAAGTGGGTAGAGCTCGATGGATTACCGAGCTATATACTACACTTGATGGCAGTTGTAGGTGATAGCGGTGGCGTGGCCAGAAAAAAAATGTACATATCAAAACCGCATGTTCGCTTTGCATGTGGCTATAACAGTACAAGCCTATACACAATATCATTTGGTGTTTTCTTAACCTGGTGAATTTCCCCGGCGTCGGTACTCCGATGGAGGTGGTTTGAGCAGACTCCCTGCGTTGCGCATGGCGGTTGAGGGCGGGATCTTTAGGGCTTTGCTGGGGAACTTGGAAGTAGTGATGGGGAGAAATTATATTGCCTTTCATACTCGGGTCAGATCAGGCTACAGTGTTGGGCGATTCGAGTTGTAGGTCCGTATTCTTGCAGTCAAGAGACATGTGGTAAGGGCTCAGAAGTATTTTCAACAAGACTCTGCATTTGCCTCTAGCATGGATCACGAACACATCTAAGGCGGGCTGTACTTATATTTTCAACTTAAAATGCGTCAAAGGGAGTAGTGTATGTCAGATCATCGTGGTATTAAAATAGTTTGGTAACTTCAGAGAGAGAGAGAGAGAGAGAGATAATATCTTCCACCAACATGCGCTTTGACTTCACTTGCGATAGGCTGCAAGGTTAGTATGTTACTAGGCCGGAGTCCAGGAAAACCCTGGAAATTGATTTATGTATGATTCCCCAACATAAATGTACAACATAAGCCACAGTATGTTTGAGGCTGCTGTGAGTTGACATGTCAACCGATGTGATATGATACAGATATCACAGTGTATTGCTATACTACTTCCAAACCATGTAATCTGCAACACAATATCGACGCAATACTGCTGCAATGATATATGATATAAGTGTGCAAAACCCTAATTTGAACTTGGTGATCTACGCTTAGATTTCGATCTATTGACATAAATACTCGTCCAGAAGATGTTTTAGTATACACCGAGAAATTGTTCAATCCTAATATCTACCACAAAGACTCGAAAGGGTAAGCGTACCTCATACGGTTACACGCTAATGGTCCGAGTGGCGCTCGCTTAGAAAATATATGGCGTGGAATATTATAATATGAATTTGACTTAGGGTGCGTTACTCGAGATCATGCCGATCTGGAGAAAAACAGGTGAGCACGAGAATAATTGTCACAAATCTGATAAATGCTTCTACGAATACACACCTCGCCCTTGCGTTTCCTGCCTCGCATATCCCTTTGTGGTCCATATAATGTTTCGCGGATGCTCTGCATATTTCTGGCTCGGATTTGTCGACCATCTTCTAGGTTATCTGTGCTACAGCTGGTATTCGGTTTTTGCGTGTTGCTACTGTAGTATTGCCTGGTGCCTTTCACCCAACCGGAAGGTTCGTTTAAGGCGTCATACGACCTGCTGCTAAAGACCTTTAGCAAAGTGACGTCAAAAACCATTGAATGTTTGCCACAAGAATCGAAGCAAAAATCAGTAAGGTTGACGAGTATGTAGAAATCGAAGACGACAACAATAACCCAGCCAAAGTTTAGCTTCATTAACCCGCGATGAAGATTAAAAATTGTGTATCACTCACCCACGATTCAAAGCTGACTAGGATTTATTTGCCATGGCATACCTTCATTTTGCGCAGATCATGCTTGGTAGAAGGGGGAATCGGCGTAGTGATAGTCAAACCCTCTCGCTCATCTGCTCCGTACTCCTTAAATACTCTCAGCCCAAGGCCGATATTATTTTTGATGGCTGCAGAGTCTTGAGACCGGGCGCGCACATGACAGACTTTCAGCTTTTCGATATCTGTTCTCATGTCATCGGTAATTTAAATTAAATAAGACTTGAGTTGGTATGTTGGCATGTAGCGTTTACTCAACATTGGATACGCGCAAATATCTGTTATATATATCTATATGTATTATGAGTACCAGTGGGTATGCGTGACTCGCACCTTGTCAGGACTTAGACACAAACGCAAGCCATCTATCTCGAGAATTCCGCCAGGAATGCAAAGCAACAGACTTCTCATTACAGATATAGCAAACTAAACACAACGCCCAGCCAGGTGCGCAATGGAGAACAGCTGTGGTGAGGATGATATTAATCTCGACTGAGATTGGGTTGTACCTATACATATCCGGTTATGTGCTGAATACTATTCCAGATAGATCAACAATTCATCTGCTATATTCACTTCATTTACATATAAAACTATTGCATACATGTATATTAAAATCGTGAAACAGACAAGCCTTAGCTACACCGCCAAGTAGATGTACCGTAATATAATCATACTTGGCAACTGAGAAGTTCATGCTCATATACGAGCTATAGTAGCACATGCAAATGCACACTCCGATTGTGTTGGTCACGTATGGCAGTGGTAAATGAAATAGCTTCACAGCGACAAAGATGCAACTACAATCCACTTACGATTCGTTTTATTCACAGATGACAAACCATTTGCCCGTGTCTATATGGTATACAACTATATTGGCACATTCATACAACAATTTATAGACATGTATACGCACGCACTGCTAATTTCTGCTTCAACACACGGCACATTGGCTGTCCTACTTCACGTGAGAAACAAAGCAGACTCCTCTCTCAGTCTTAAAACCGCAAAATACACTACTCGATAGCCATTGTTCAGGTATCACAACTTACCAGCACTCCCTTCTATGATTCGGGGCATGTCTATCTGTGACTGCGACTGCGAGCGAGTCATCCGTCCCTTATGTCCCACAATTGTGGAGGGAGATGAGACTATGTCGAGCTCAGAGCCGGTCACACGCGGCCCGAATAGCCATTTCTTTAGTTTCCGACTGCCGTCGTTTTGGTCACCCCGCGAGGGCTGAGGGGTCGACATGGTATACCTATGCGATAGACACTCGATTTGATTGACATATCAACTGCGCTACCATCACCAAGCTGGACTGGCCTAACTAACCTCTTTGTTCATCACTTTATGATTGTAGGATGCGACGATTGAAAATGCTATATGATCATATTTTACTCTTCAATTGTTGCCAAGGCTTGAACTTGATTTCAATTCTCATAAACACGTGTCATCACACCACGGCAATTACAATATTCGGTATAACGCTTTCGGCTGTACAACAGTGCGGGCAGTTCTACGATTCGTCGTGAGTGCGAGTGTGATGTATTGCAAGTGTCGCGAAACGCTAAACATCAGACTGATGCGGATGGTCCCGACAGGTAAAAATATTGTGTGCACGATATCGGAAACACAATAAGATTATGTTTAAGTCATCAAGACGTAAGCTCCACTCGAAAAATAGAATGAATTGTACAAATCTGCCCTATATATATACCAGAGTCTTTGCAGCAAAATGTTGACTCGTATACAGCATACAATCATCAAACAAACTTTTGAGTTCCTTCTTGCTGAAACTGATTAGATAGTAATCGAAACCAACGAAAAACTCCGAACATAACTAATAGGTCACAGGACGTATCGGTCAGTCCATAAGATGCAAAGTATTTGGAGGTGCCATTATAGCCTAGCACTTTTCTTCATGCTGGATAAATACTAGTTATGTATACACTGTCTACTGCTAGCAGCTCTGAGAGATTATCAAGCTGAATACAAAATTGCAGTTAGCGGAATTCTATTAACATTACTGAAACTCACTTTGACAATATTTTTGGTAAACACAACCAGATGAGGATAGAATAATGTCATCAAAGGATGCACGCAAGCGACAGCTGTATTTCTACAAATTTACATATTCATTTATTTTGGATGCCACATACATATGAAAACTGCAGGCTATCAGGGCGGAAGATGATACCATTTACACTGTACAAGGGCGCAATAGGACACTACTGTGTCTAATCAAAGAAGTCGAAAAAGTTTAAACACATGCTGCAACTGTAGAACTATCTATACTGTGGTCAGTGATGACAGTGAAGCGTTGAGCGTAAAACACGCGTTGTACTAAAGGTCCGCACCATCATCAGCTAATACACAAGTACACGAGAGTCGCATTCAATGCTTTTTCATAATCTACCTGTATCTCGGGTGTAATTACGCCAGACCTCTCTTGGCTAACGTATATAATCACAAGAAACAGAACGAAACCGGTCTGGCAACCACACTTCACTCATCTAGGCAGTGTTCTATTCCGGTTCAACAACCTTGAGATGCTATTTTATATTTACCATAACCACCTGCTTGAAGTAGACGCAAATAGAGCTAATGACAACACCTACCTCCACGCGTACACATCTAATGAGGTTTGTAACTACTGCAAGACACTATGGTAGCGTAGTTCGCTATCTATTACACACACTCATCATCTATCGTGTGGTGTTGTGGCGCCCATCTACCCTCTAGTAGTAGGAGTACATAGTAATACCAGGCTTCTCTTTTGCTTTATAGAAAAAACTGACATATAGTACACAAAATAGAAACGATACTGCGCGCGAAAAAGATACTTCCAAATTAGGAAGATAAACCAGGTCATAAATTTCAAGGCTACCAGTTTTGCGTTGTGTGATATCCGGACCTTTTCCTGATAAAGTACATATTGGTTTATTGATTAAAAACGAAGATAAGATCAGTTTTATATACACCTGGTTTAAATACAGAGTCTATTTACGACATATTGGATGGCTGATATGGATACCCGTGCTAGATCTCCCGGGAAGCTATCAATTGCAAACTGTAGTTTACAACAAAGTTAAGTTCTAAATTACAAACAATCAGATTGGAAACCGTCCCTAAATAACTGTGTTGTATTTCAGAGTTTTCAGCGTCCGTTGGCAGTTTAATCGGTGGGCAGTGGGCAGTCTTCAACTCCCAGACCCGCAGTCGAAATACAACAAGTCACGACGATTCGTACGCCGCGAAAGGATTGAGAGAAGGGGCGAGTTTTTAGTAAAACCCCACACACATATGAGTAGTAAACTGATGTGAAACCTGGCTAATCCTAAACGCATCAAGCACTTCTAATAAACCAGAAACGCTTGAGACGATACAATCTACTCGATCTTCTCAAACTGCCTTCCTAAGGTGTTTGTTATCATACAGCACCGCAGCAGTGGAAGGTTAAAAAAAAAGTCGCTTTGGCAGGCCTGCAGGGCGGTTGCTTTTTCAGCTGGATGTGCCGCTAAGATCTAACCCAGCAGCGAAGGTGAATTGCTTTCAGCGCCAGGATAAACAGTAATATATTGTTCAGCCATTATGTATAGCAGACCGACTGGCGGGGTGGGCGAGGGTGGAGAAGATGTCCATCACGAGTATCCTTTAGAACACAACTCGTCCATAGAGCACTCATCATCGTTGCACCAAACCGCACCTTTACATCAGCCAGCACCTACACACCAGGCAGCACCGATGCACCAAACAGCGCCGTTGCACCAAACAGTGCCTATGCACCAAACAGCACATATGCATCAGGAAGCGCCCGAACACCCATCTGAACCACTGGATGATGCGGAAACAGGTCACAATGGCGCCCATAAAGAATGGATGTCGGATGCACGAGAAGTATCTGTGCCTGCACAAAACGAAGCACAGTACCCAAATTATGATCATGGGGAACTCATGAAGTTCAATGTACCCGTGGGTCGTGCGAGCGATGACGGTAACGCGAGTGGTGATAGTTATAGCCATGCGGATGTCACAGAGTTTAATTCCAGTATGCCAGAAAACGTATCAGCACAAACACCGATAGCACACATGAGTCCCAATGTAGGCGTCTTTGATGCACAACTAAGCCATAGTATGACCAGTCCAGGTGCAACACGGACAGACGCGAACAACACTACGCCACAGTCAAATCCTACGCGACGCTACCCTACTGAGCATAAGATTTGGTTTGCAGAACTCAATCATGGGCCTGAGAGTGTAACAGACGAGAACATGGCGTCATACCTGAAATTGAGGTGGGATACGCTGAAGACCTTGTCTGGTTTCAAGACAGCCAAAGCTTTCATATACAACCTTTTGCTGGCCAATGGGAAGCTGGCGTACACAAAGAAGCATTTTCACATGTATCCGTTGTATACTGAAGCTATTAAGACTATCACCGAATCACATGATTATCGTCACGCGAGCAAACCGGTCCCGAGGAAAAAAGGGAGCACTGACGCCGCACCAAATGCACTGCTAACGAATATAAACGAGCCGGGTGGTGTGATGGCTGCGATGGACGAGCAGTTGCACGGTAATTCTCCTAATGACACGGGTATATACACAGATCAGCAAACGGGTCAGACACAATATAAACGGCCAAGGGACGATAGAGAGTCGATGACTGACCAAGGCGACAGCACGGGAGGTGATGTACGCGGTGGTGAGGAGAGTGTCATAATACAGTATCCAGAGGTACACGCACACGCACATAAAGTAGCGAGGCTTACGCAGGCACCTGATGTACACGAAAGGGCACATGCTGCACATGAGAGCTTTGATATTGCTGTGAATGGAGGTGTAGATACTATTGCCTGTCAATTGGAAAGCCATGACGGTCAAGCGACTGTACATGAGATGCAGGAGATGGTATCGGATAATCAAGTAGACCCCTCGCATTCTGCGCCTGTCGAGCGGATGCAGAATACCGAGCAGATGCAAAGTGCAGAGACACGGCCGGTCGAGGAACAGAAGAGTACTGAACCCGCTATATCGCAAGGGATGGTGCTAATGGATGGTTCTATGCACAACGTTACAGCTGAGCAACAGCAAGGACCTGTCGTGAAGTATCGTGTAGGCAAGGGAAAAGCAAATGTTGGCGTGGTGCCTGTGGGGTCGAAGCGATACGGAACTGAGCACAAGATTTGGTTTGAGGATTTGAAGCTAACACTTGATGACGCGAATGATGAGAATATAGCCATGTACATCAACAAGAGATGGGCTATGTTGAAGTCCAGAAGCGGTATCAAGACAGCCAAGGCGTTTGTGTTTAATGTTATGATCGAAGCTGGCAAACCACCGTACCATAGAGTCAATTGTCACCTGTATCCGAAGTACAAGTTGGCCCTGGATACAATCGAGGCTGCTCCGGAGTACAAGAATGGGTATAAAAAAGAAAGTGGTAACGTACCCAACCCTGCTCCCTCTTATGAGTATGCTTACGCAGAAGTAGGGCCAGCAGACGTGCAGGTACAGGAATATGCGCAAATAGCATATCCCAACTCCGAGCTCAATAATTCCGGACAGCCGCAACTGGATGGTTCTGAACAAACAAATATGAATGCAACCGCACAATCACACACTGATGAAGGCTCAGGACAGACTCAAGACGGAACCCTAGCACACCCACCACTAAGTAGTTCGACCCACCCACCCCTAAGCAACCCATCACCGCCGCACATGAGTTCATCTGCACACCCACAATCAGTACCTGCCGGGAATGCAGTCTCACAGGATACGGCAGTGAACGAGAATCAGCAAAATTTGGCGCTTGCGGCTCCCCCACCACATGAGCCAAGTACAGCCACGGGCCCGCATTCGCCCACGACCACTGTTATGAATACAATCGTGTCGTCTCCACCCCAGGCGCAGCTACAACACGTGCAACCACAGACCACGGATCAGAATCAAAACCCAGTAGCTCCTGTGGCCACCGCAGTTGCAAGCAATGAGCCTAACGTGAATGCAGACTGGTCGCGACGGTACATGACCGAGTGTAAGATTTGGTTCGAAGAGCTGAAGTGGGGCGCGGATAGTATCACGGATGAGAAGATTGCATACTTCATACAAGAACGTTTCAATACCTTGAACGGCACGCAATTGGAACCGGCGAAAGCCTTCGTCTATAATATATTGGTAGAAAATGGAAAACCACCATACATTGAGGCCAATTTTGGCTTGTATCCTGTGTATACACGTGCCCTGGCTAAAATAGCTCAATTTGCCGAGAAACAATCAACTGTCGTGCCCGTACAACCGATGTATGGGGTCGGCGTACCTCCACACATGCACCCACACACCATACCAGTAGAATCGGCAGCAAATACTGAGTACATGCAATATGCTCAGTACTACCCACCATCCAGCGCGGCGACATTGCCACTTGCTCATGGTATGCATGTCAATAACACGCAGGCCATATCTCTGACAGCCCAAGGGTCGATTACTAGTGGTTTGGAGGCGAAGAATGATTCGAGCGTGGGTGGTGCGAAAGGGGAAGGAAAAGCCATTGAGAAGGGTGGCAGGAAGAAAAAGGCACGCATGCCTCCGTTGAAGGGGGCCAGGAAATACCGAACGGAGTACAAATTGTGGCACGAAGAGATGAAGTGGACCGCGGCCGATTTAGATGACGAGCACATGGCCAAGTATATCAATATACGATGGGAAACACTCAAGACTGCGAGCGGGATCAAAACCTCTAAGGCTTTTCTGCATAATATGTTGATGGAGAACTCGAAGCTGCCGTATCATAAAGGGTATTATCACCTTTACCCCTTGTACAGGACGGCTATAGAGAAGATCACAAAGGCTCTGGAAACGCAACCTGTGTCGTTTACATCCGAGGATGTACTTGTGATGCTGCGTAATTTGTATGAGCTTTACAACGGGAACAGTGATGCCCAGGCCCTCCGCCTGGCTGTTTTAATAGTGTTATGTGTCAAGTTGGAGTTGAAAGTGGAGGATCTTCCACACTTAAGGAGCAACCATGTGGTGCCTAAGATTAACAGCATGACTAAGCGACTAGAGTTGCACGTCTCCTTGCCTGACCAAATACTTCAATCTCGAATCAAGGACGGGTCAGGCCAGCAGAGTTTACTCATAGCGGCATGTTCGTGTGTAGGGGAACTGATTCCGAATATGGATTGCCCTGCGCACATACTCGAGAACTATTGGAAACGTATCCCAGAGAACAACAGCGAGCGTATGTTCTTGAGGAGTGTGAACGACAAGGCTAAGCGCTTCATAACCATCCCCATGGGTAAAAAGGTGCTTTTTGCCGCTGCTGGGGTGTGCAATAGTATGCTGGCGAAGCCGTACCCTAATAATTCAGTGAACAACCACAGTTTCCGCAGTATCACTTGAAGTCCGCGATTTGCCAATAAGTTATAGACTAGTTCAAAACCCTTCTACAAACTGAGAAGAAGCAGGTTCTCACTACAAATGGATATGCGTAATACCAATAAGGTACAAGCGTTGCAATAATCTGATGCATTGAATAGATTCAGTAAAACTCTCGCATCATTGTATTGCTTTCCTTGTACATAGTATTTTTGTGAGTTGCCTATGATTACCGACTCCACAGTTGATCTATGCTTGTGTAATAGTATGCCTTAGCCATAGTTTGATGTCAATTGACGGTAGTAGCGCTACAGATCACAATAATATTAAACGAAATATACAGGATCTCACTCACCCTGAGCAAAGATCGTCACTGATCTGCTCACGTCTACACCTGGAAAGTTAGGTCGTCACTTATGTGTAACTGACCACTACTGTAGACCCCTTGTGGATATACAATGTATAGCAGAAGTTTGGAGCCGAATAATAGCTAGTTTGTAAACGATTCAGCTACGGCATGAATTGTGATCACGTATACAATGCAAAAGTTCCCAACTTGTTAATAATGTACAACTAATCCCTGTGAAGAAAGAAAGGCGCTCAAAATCAGTTGCACTGGCGACTATATCCCTGTACTGCGTACCGTTACGACGGCATGTAGAGCACATACCATATTCTAATGATCTCGGTACTCTTATAATTACTCTAGAGAGAGCGTGTAGAGTATTCATACCCATGTTGCCAGTTCGATAGTCATGTTGCAACTCATAGTAGCAGTGCGATGCGTTTGTGTGTCAATGCATCCTGAGGGTTGCCAAAGTATGCAGTTTATGTTTTCTCATTTCCACCTGAGAATAGAACAGTTTGCTATTTGTACAGAATCCCTAGAACCCTAATAAAAAGAAAAGCCTGTCGGTGTTGTGTACAAATTTTTAGAAAATTTGGCGGGGTTTTGCGACTCCGAGTTCCGAGTGCCTCCGCCCTGCAGCCTGGGGCTCTGTGCTGTCGACAGCCCGAGGCCGACAGTGCCGACCCGTTGCCATTTCGATTGCTGTAATAATAAGTCCAGTGTTGAGCTCTCACTATGAGACAGTGAAAGTAGTATGACAAACTCCAATACGTTTTGTGTTTGAAAGTATAATCATTAAATATATTTACGCATACAATACACGTTTAGATGATGAAGGCCCATAATTCTCAATATGGGTGCTTACTTGGAGCCCTGAGGTTCAAAGTAGCATTCGGTTTGCACAATAGGTACGTCCTTTCCGGTCTTTATCAAAAGACGGATAATATAAGTACGCTATTGAAATTTGTGTTCGTTGCTTTGACGAATTCATTTCACCAGAGAGTAGCACAGCTGGATCGGTGACGATACTGATATGACTAACGAGGCGCCACATACACAGTATACGTATAATTAATTGCTGGACATGGGCGTATGCTAAATCATAGGTATGAGGGGGTCGATGTAAACACATATCAGGCAACTTACAGGCAGATAGATCCGATTAGCTAATGCATTCTGTTCTCGTCGGAACAGTGGAGTCACTATTTTTGAAGCACAAGCCATAGCAAAATTAAGGTTTCTGTTATAAACATCTTATAGGATCCTTCCAAGGCTCGTATACGAAAGATATATCTCGCAGATATGAAGCCTCGAAGATATAGCTCGAGGTAGGTACCTGGTGAAAGGTTTGAGACTATTAGTATTTGACCTCGTTCTTATGGTGTATTCCAAGCAATGATTTACGTTGCAGGTGTTTATATGGGTGCGAGAATATCGTAGTGGCATGCGCAAGTGTTCGATCTGTGTTCGTGATTGTCGTGATCGTGAAGCGTATGTGGTTATGTGTAAACCTATGTGTTTGGCGCGTGGGCATATGTGTAAGGTGTATGTGTGTTTGTATATATATGCGTGTTTGTCTTTGTAGGTGCATATGTTTTAAGACTGATAATTTTTATCTTTGTTGCTACGATGCATTCCAAGTTATTATTCACGTTGCAGGTGTTTATAGTGATACATGAATCTCGTAGCGGCACTGCGCAAGCGTTCGATCTGTGTTCAAAGACGTGAATGTATTCGTAATTTTGAAGGCTTATCTGTTTATCTGTACAAGTGTTTGGGCACGTGTGTGTATGTGTACATGTGTGTTTGCATGTGTAGATTCATGTGCATTTGTATAACTAAGTGTAATTATGTTTGTATGCTCAGATGGAGTTATATGCATATGGGTAGGCATATTACCTATTGTAAGCATGTGTGTATGCGTATTCGTACGTACTATTCACATAGAATGATATAACTCTCGGGTTCCAGCCTATCGTGTTCCATATCAGATGCCACGAGAGTGGTGACCACAAAAGCTGTCAAAGATCGAGTCTGTAACTGGTTCGTCCAGTGATGCGAAGTGTAAGATAATAGCAGCATTGCAGGCACGATACGTTTAAAGACAGACAAAGTAGCCTTTCAGGTTTAGTGTCGAATTTTCCAGCGCACACTTCATGCTGCAATACAACCATTCACGCGTTTTGCGCATTCACGCGTTTTGCGCCGCTAACAAGCTCGTTCTTCACTGTCGATAGGCCTAGGACAAATGTCAAATACGGGCATAGCAACGATGACACTCCGCCCGGATCTTCTCGCATGACATCCAAGTCAAAAAACCGCTCCGATACGTCCATAGATGGGTATGCGAAGAATTTCTAAATAAGTTTATATCTCACTTTCAACTATTTTGTAGCAATTATGAAGAATCAGATTTTGTACGCGCAGTCGTGGTCTTGTAGTGTTTTGTGACGCCATGTTTGGTCCTCATAGTGGGCTCCAACTATGATCACTGGGGCACGTGCTAATCTGCAGTGGTCCTCGTCTGCCTACCGTTCTATCTACACTTGGGTAGATCAAGTTGTAGCACGTGAGTAGTGCGTATGATTGGGAGGAGATTATGAATTACAAGTCGTGAACGACCTAGGTTAGCTCAACCCCACCACGCACTCAGCTGCTGTTTGGTGTTGTTTGCAGGCGGATGAAACGCAGGAGAGCACTTGAAGAGGCTGAAGAACGCCAACTTCGGGAGGCCTTGCGATTATCAGCTATGGACCAGCCGAATGGCCTGGTAAATGGTGAGGGATCTATTCACTTCAGATCAGAGCTATGCATTGTGTTCTGCTCAGGCGAATTGTATGTACTTTAGCTAGCCGCGCTGTATTCGTAGTTCATGGTACCGGAATGTCAGGTAATAGTAACTTGTGCATAGGCTGTGTGGCTAAATTTTTATTTACTGATGAGTGTTTTAGTCCAGCACCATGAGGAGTCACCCTCCCCTCTGTACACGCTGGGTTGCAACGGTGGCAATCAGTGCGGCTGCATCGGGCTATTCGGAACCGTACTATGGTATAAGCGTGTTGTCTTGTCACATTCAATACAACGGCATTATCAATGCAACAGGCGATGCAACCAAGGACGGCGATATCGGAAAAGTGTTTCGCGAGAACGCGCCGCCGGCGTATGATGCGAATCGCAAACAACCAGCGCCGAAACGGGAATTGCTGAGTCTGAAGAGGGATATGTCTAACGAGGTATGTGAGTATGGATATATATACCAGCAGAACACAGTACACTTACTATATGGCATGTAGTGGTGTTGTGCATGAGCTGCATAACCTACATAACCGGCCCTCTTGGCGAATACCAGTTATCACCAGACACTCAAGGTATGGATGCCCACATCGCATATTGCCACGATGCTGGCTGCTTAAACAGTATCGTTAATCATCCGCCGCAACTTTGAGCTGCCGCTTTGTACTGTGCATGCTGTTTCCATATCGGCTTTCAAGTTTCACAGTATCTATCCAATTTATCTGGGAACCAGATTTCTGTGTGATATAACACTGCGCAGTCTGAGTAGGTATTTCGAATGTATTGATAAAGTCTCTACCTCCAAATGAATTTACGTTCCGCACAGCCATGCACGACTCTTTGGATTCACAACTTACCAGGTGTTTTATAAACCTTTGCTTACCAATTTGCAACCATATGTCTGATATCGCGTGTCCATGACGGTCTTGTCCAGTCAGAGGTTGCAAGTAGTTGTTTGGAGTTTAGAGAAACGTGCCTGGAAGTATAATGTCAGCTGTGGACTGTCGCTAATCAGTCTCAAGCGATCGTACTGTCGCAGTAACTAGGTGGCGTATTTTGGTTTATTTGTGCTTCAATTCGAGCTGGTTACACGCTCTCATTCACCAGTCTGCTCCGCATCGAACCAGCACACCATCATCCAGGGCTCAAAGCAATCCCAATCTTCTGGAGATACACCTGCGTCGTTGCCCGTAAGACGCTTGACCATCATCGGACCACTACCCCCAGATGAAGATACTTCAGGTATGCTCATGTGCATAAAAAATTATATGAAAAAGTGTGTAGAAAATTTAGTCAAAGGTGTGGCATGGTTATATGTATAATTCTGGTTGCGATAATTGAAATGCTAGACGGCCTCTAATTTTGTCAGAGATATGCATTCGTGATGTATTGTAGTGCTGGGGTTACATGCTAGTTTTCTAGCTATTTATGTTCGAGATCATTTTGGCCTCGCCCGATATCAGTATCGTGATTTTATGGCACGTGATTTAATGGCTGTCTTGATAAAAATCCGATACAGGTAGAAAAAGCATAGCAAACGCTAGTCTCACCAAAAAGGTCCAGCCACAGCAACACAGTGCAAAGAAAGCAGGCGCTTCCGGTGCCAAATCGGCGGTCGTACAGTCAGAGGCACACAGCAGCACTAAGCGAAGTAAGTTTTCTGATCTGCTTGTACACATTGTATGTTCATTTAGCTCTTACTTGACTTGACTAGTTTTGACAACACAGGTGCGTAGTAGATGTGTCGTATAACTGGACTTCAAGTTTTTGTGCTTGTTAAAAGCGTGTGCATCGCGTGATAATTCGGTTTACTTGTACTCGCATACTAAGCACTTCGATTGATTCATTGATATGAATAACTACCATATATGTGATCATGATCGTGCAGCCTTTGTGTAAATATTCTGTACAATATAGATATTTTTCATACTTTGGAGGCTTCCACAGGAACTGTTGAGCTTCACGAGTTGTTTAGTACTTACAAAGTATCCTGTTTTCTTGTACCTTGTTCTTATTCTAAAGATAACTACCGGAGGGCTACACACACAAAAATGATGTTGCAATCGTCTTGTTTACAGATGTATCTTGATACTGCACGGTTGCTTAATATAGATTACCGTTAGTTCAATATATAAATGTGTACGCACATACAATACATTGCGCTACATGAAACTATTGCTGGCGCTTTGTGTTTAGGCAGTGTATGTTTGTCAGAAGGAGTATACTCACGGGCTCATGTCAATCGATGGTTGTGTGCTTCTCATTGCTGTTGTATTACTAAATGCCACCACTAGTCACAGACATGCCAATCTGTATGCACCATGCATATGTGGATATTGTCTACGTGCTGTATTTTCAAAATATTAGCTATAATGAAATACATACACCTCAGTTAGAGCATGAATATGTTTAGCCTACACAATGTGCATAAACTCGGAGATACGCCACTGCTCTCGGCCTTTTAGTAGCACAGTACTCACACCACTCCAATGTACGAACACAGATTCTACTTGCAAGCGAAATGTACAGAAAATGCTCAATTCGGAATCAGACGATTTATCATGCGCGTCTGCTTCCGAATCCGATTCTAGTAGACACCGAGCCTCTCTGAAAAAAAATCCACAAAACACTTCAAAACAACCCAACAGATCAAAAGCGTTTGATAAAACATCAGCCGTACCAGGTACCTCAAACACGATATGCTTCTGTGGGGGTCGATATTTTTATATATGAGTACGTGTCTGCTATCTTCAACTCCACGGTAAACACGTATGTACTT
Source organism: Sphaeroforma sirkka (assembly GCA_001586965.3). Taxonomy (NCBI): domain Eukaryota; class Ichthyosporea; order Ichthyophonida; genus Sphaeroforma; species Sphaeroforma sirkka. The sequence goes on along the minus strand of LUCW03000945.1, from coordinate 4,462 downwards.
GTCGTTGCGGTCGTCAGTGAGCATGCTCTGGGCATCTATCTGTCAATACATACACGCATTATTTGTCGTTGGAGTCTGTATGTATGGGAGCTGCTCATGTTGACTTTATTTGGTCTTTTGTGACTCTGACGGAGTGAGCTTAGTATGAGCTCGCATCTATTCTCCCTTAAAACAGAATTTCGCACTAATATCATTAGTGCGAGTAATTGTCAAAAAATACAATTTCTTCAGCATATAAGACAATTTTACCAGCACATTTACGTACGGTATACGTATGTGTCAATGAGAATGTATGTGTGAAATTGATGTGTCCTTATATACCAGTTTGAGAGATGACTTACAGTTTAACTTTGACTCATTCAACACTCATATGTAGTTAAGAGAGCGCACCATGCGATATCAGAGTCCGAGTCTTCAGATTCTGGAACGGATGAACAAACTGCCGAATCTGAGTCGGAAGTTGATTCCGAATCAGATTCTGAATCTGAATCGGAAACTGAGTTTCAACCCAGACAGAGTTCAAAGCACAATGGAGTTCACAAAAAGGGCAATTTCCCACAGCAGCCGACGAAGAGAAAGGCCATTAAAACGGGGCCGAAGAACACTGCGCCGTCAAAGGTGCGCATAACTGCATCGGTGACCGCTAAACAAGGTGAGAGTCGTGCCAGGGCGGTCTGATTCTTCATATAATAAGAGTGCCCTTATGTTCTGGGGTGGAACTTAAGACATTTTTAGATTCTGACACCCACAGGCCCGATTAATCATTTCGGATACTTTTCACATCGTGTATCTGGACAAACTTTTGGTTTCTCGCGCAGATCTGTTTGAGAGTATAATAATTTCCGTGATTTACTGCTTGAATATAGCTGACCGTTCACGTGGCAGTTGTTCCTGTCTCCGCAACGGGCTAGTGCTTTCACCGGTAGATTAGGTCACCTTCCTATATATCTGTTGTACGAGTGTATTCCAGAAGTGCTTAGGTTTCAGCTGAGCAAGTGATGTGCAGTGTTCCAGGGATATATGGAATGCTGAGTGCTGGTTTTATACCATCACACATCTATTTTAGCCACAGATACACCAACATATCTGCGGAGAGAATATCGATTGTTCACATTTTCCGTGGTCCCAACAAGTAGTTCGGGATTGCCTGTATTTCTACATATTTTTCAAATTTCCTTGCTCCATACATCGCTACTGTATTACAGCGCCTTCCTTTTCACACGTCCTTTTCAGCAGTCGCGTGTGTTGGTCATAGGCGGTTTCACAGCTATTCAGATGTGGTATAGTAAGTGGTTACTTACAAATGTCAAATTCACAACGCGCAATTGCAGATGAACACCACTGTGAATCTGACAGCTCGCACGCGTCTGCTTCTGCATCATCCTCTACCGGCTCTGGCTCTGACTATGACGAGGCGAGTTCCAGCACTGAAGTGTATGTCTTACGTAGATATATGTCGTTATTAACAGGTTCCATAGTGTTAACATTTAGATGCTTGAAATTTGGCGTATGTGTGCACCTTACACATCCAAAATTACAACCACGATGGCTGACCTGTTGTTATCAAGTTATGGATTCTCTTTCACAACAATTTCACGTAAATGATAGCCTTACGATGTCCTCCTCAGATCTGCGAAAGTATTTTTGTTGTCAACCTCGTACGCGGGGCCCGTCCCTGATGCAAATCTATCACATACTACGTTTGCCAGAGTACTCTTCTATATCATGTATTCAGTCATTGATCATTGGTACCTCGGCTATATAGCAACATCTGTTTTATCATCACCACGCAAAATATAATAGATATAGAGTATATGAACGCACGCGCCTGTATTTCCCTGAAAATTAACTTGCTCAAATAGGCATGCAACCAATTAGTACGGTAGACTATGCTAACTAGCGATTCCCGCGATCGGCTGATTTGTATCACAGTGAGAGCGATGGAGGCGATAGCGATTTTACAGTCAAGGCCAAACCAAAGGCGAAGCCAAAAACGCAACCCAAAACAAAACCAAAACCAAAACCGAAACCAATGCCGAAAATAGAGCATAATGTCAAATCGGAATCGGAAGTATTGCCAAGTCCAAAACTTCAGCCAAAAGAATCCGTAAAAGCACCAGAGACCCCAATCTACAACATGCAGGAATCTGAGAAAGGTAGGCGAACGTCTTGGATAGTGATTTGTAAAAACCGAATTGTGCAATTTTTTTTATCAAACTATCAGATTCTCTAGTGCTTTCTGATTCAGAATGGCCAAGTAGTTCTGGTTGCAGTTTATAGATGGTGAGTGCTTGTGAATTGTATCGAAAAAGCTCCGGTCCAAAATCTAATTATATCCTTCTAATACGTCGCAGTGCCATTACAAGTCATCACAAACACACAACAAAGGGCCAGTCCAGCTGGTACTAAAGCCCGACCTACGAGGACGACACCAAATGTACCGATTGACCGGGCGAAGGTGAACAAGGAAACCACACCGCAACAGGTGAGTGTACGAATTGAGTTTAGTTCTGCCGTTTTGAACCTCACATCTCCGTTGCAGAATGAGAGGTGATGTAATGTTCACAGAGAGATTGCTTTTTAGTTTGTTATTTTGGGCGGATAGTCTGTGGCTGATTGCAATATGTATATAAGTGAGAATTAGCGTCTGTGGATTGCTTATAACTAGACATACAATGTGAGGACAGGTTCACCCTGATATATAAAAGTCACACATCCGTTTTGGATCGCTACTGGATGGAGGCAGAAATTCATACAATTCTCCGACCGAAACATTTTGGGCTCAGTGGTTTTGATGTGTTAGAAATCTCGCGTGTATACTCGTCAACGTTGGATTGCTTTGAGTCAGGAGGAAGTGACTGTGAGCAAAGGTCAACACACCTTGTATCCATAAACAACATTCGTTTCACAAAAATGGTGATCCCTTTATGATCCCTTTATATTATAGTTTGATTTCGTTTTCATACACGACATTCATTTTGCATCTGAACACATTTGCTCCCAGTAGCGATCGCTTCTGCGATGAAGATACAAGTCACGAGCCGTACCTGATTACTATGACTCATCGTGGACGTTTCTTTTTCTTGATATCTGTTGCTGGTTGTTAGGTATCGACAACGCTTGCCCCTGTCAAAATACCAGAAAAGCAGCCAGAGGCGTCGCGTGCTTTGGCCACAGTCTCTGCGACCGTTTCTCATTCAGCCCCTGCGTATGTGATTCGATATAATTAATTCTGTTGAACAGGGTCAAAGGGCACATACCAGCGAAGAAGCTTGACTTCATTTTCCGCGCGCGTCTGGCTAGCTATGTGGATTGTATGTGGTGCATATAGACTTCTTAGACTATGGGTGATACACCTGCATCGCGAGTTTACATCCGGTTCGCTATGTGGAACGTGTTTGCATCAGGTCTACTTAACTTGTGTTGGCACAAACTATTGTCCTACATGGCCCTGTACAATAGCATGTCCATAAACACAGATTCGCTAAATGCACAAGTTGCAGGGAAACGTGTGTGTATCGCAGCCGAAGGCAGATATCGGGCCGATTAGTCGGATTTAAATTTAGTTAGCGGGTACGCACCACCATAGCTTGTTAATTTTGGACACGCGTTTGGCATGATATTGCGAATAAGCAGGCCTTTTTTTCGCACTGATAGCTTGCCTTTCTATCCAAAAGTACACTAGGACGGAAAATCCCCGGGAGAAAGAAAAAACAAGAAGAGCCTACGATTCAGAGGGATTATACAAAGCCGAATACAGGTATGATACTCTGAGTGCATAGCAGATGTCGTCTGTGTGTATGCGTTTGCCTCAATCTTCATCTTTTTGCTGACTTTTGTACAGCTTCTCATTAAAGCTCTTAATACCGCCGCGTATCAGCTCAATCTCGTGATGATATTTTCTTATGACGAGACGGTCGATATTTTTTTTGCGTTTGGTACCTGACACAAGTCTATTGTCACTGTCAAAATTAAAGAATTCAAATGGGACGCATTAAACTGCCATTGTTGTTGCTATAATCGAGGATGCCCTGGAGTTAAGTGTTTACTATTTAGTACTAGTACAGCCTCGATGTGACATTAGAGAAGGGTCTCATCTACAAACACATTTTCTACCCAATTTTGACATCGGCTTCACTCGCATTGTGCAGGGCATGGCAAGATAAATGATATTCTAATACATTCATCGCGACCGCGGCTCGGTCTCTCGCGGAGGGGCAGATTCAAACCACTGCACAATTTGAATGGGAACACAGCGCCGAGTATTCCTCATTAGCTGACAACTATAAAAGACTCCTGAGGAAATTCTCATTAGCCGACAACTATAAAATACTCCTGAGAGATTTTCGACTCCAGGACATCACTATTGCGCTTCAACCAGCAATTTGTCCCCAGTGCATATTGAAGTCGAGCATACCCGTGCCCTGCCTGTCTGCATGCACTCGCCGAAGGATTGTATACA
>LUCW03000944.1:0-28031 GCA_001586965.3 Sphaeroforma sirkka | reverse complement strand
TTTACTGTCGCCTGTGATCAAAAGTCTTTAACATACTTAAAAGATATGAACCCTGATTCACAGTTGGTGAGCCGCTGGCATGACATTATTGCCAAGTTCGCTTTTAATATACACACATTCCAGGAATACATAACCATCTTCCTGACATGCTCTCTCGACTTGTGCCCGACTACCAGAAAACAGTCAAAGAGTTATTAGCAACCGATTGGATGCTAAATAAGAAATGGTTTAACCTCGCTCAATCACGATGGGGTCCATTTACTGTTGATATGTTCGCCGCAGAACATAACAAACAGGTTTCTGAATATAGGTCGTTGACTCATCCTAAAGGTGATGCATTTCAGCTTGACTTATCAAAGCATAATGCGTGGGCTAACCCACCTTGTCAACTTATCGCACAGTTGTTAAATTATGTTAATATTACTAAATCTACCATTACGCTGTGTTGTCCCTTACGTAACTCCGACCCATGGATACGTGATTTAATTAATATGATTCAAGACGAACCTATTTATGTCGACCGTGAAACCGACACGTTCTTGTATCAGGGATCCTATTCTATTAAGAAGACGCCTTGGAAACACACCATACTAAGTGGAAACCATGCACCCAACAAAATTGTGCAGTCGAGGTAATGCCGATTGAAACGGCATTAGATCGTAAAAAAAAAACATGGGACTAGCTAAGGCCATGGATCAAAGACTCAAAACTCTAAGAGAACCTGAAGCTCGCACTCAACTACTTAAAGCGCTGCTTAAAGAACAGCCAGGAGTTGCAGAAACAACTGAAGAAGATACTTCAACAATCCAATGTTGTCAATTATGTATCTCAGGACTCTACCCTCCTGATACTGAGGGTTGCCCTTTCCAACAGGACTATGGTTCATCCAGCCAGCGTTACGCAGAATCTGACTGACTTAGAGGAGCTCGAAAGTAGAGTTAAAATTATACATAATTTAACGCATCGAGCATATGAGCATACTTATAAAATGGCTATTCGTGCAGGGCTTGATCACCCGGCGCTGAAAGAAACCATACGTGAAGTATACCGACGCTGTACTGATTGTGAAAAGAACCAGATCAAGCGATACGGTTGGGCACCCCTAAAAGTGTGACAGAAGACCAACCGATGCGCCGAGTCATAGTCGATTTGGTTAAACTCCCGCGATCCAAGCATACTGGCGATGTATATATCTGTCATTTCTTATGTGTGGCTTCGGGCTATAACTTGCTTTATGCAATACCGAACAAACGTCCACAAACAGTGGCAGAATTATGCTATCACGTCTTTAATGACTTCGGTTTCCCCGAGTACTATGTTCTGATAACGGTAGTGAGTTTTGTACCGACGTAATGGAGGCACTTATACTCGTATCAGGCATGACCCATAGGCGTGGTGTTCCTTACAAACCTCAAACGCAGGGTGCAAATGAGACACGTCATAGAGAACTTAAGAAACTCTTGCGTACCGCACTAGACGACGTTGAGGATATGTGGCCTTATCATTTGAAATGGGTTCAGACTCAAATGAATAACTGCATGAATCCTCAAACTGGAACACTCTCCCGTTCTATTTCTTTGGCCGCTATAGTGAATTACAAGCAACGTTTGATAAAACTGCGCCCGAGAAACACGCTACCCCGTGGCTACAAAGATCGAGCATATGCAGAACGTTGTTTACCCCTGTTTACTCGAGCACAAGAATCGCGTCCTACTTAAAGCGTATGACCGATGGAATAACACTAAGAACATTGTTCAGTTCAAAGTCGGCGATTACGTTAACATTATAAATCGAAACGCCAACGTTACCGAACTCTCTTCTAAGACGATAGGACCTTTTGTTATTTCCTACCATGATGAGAAGAGTGATACTTACGAAGTGAATAACATTGATGGTACTAGCGCAACCAATCTAGGTACTCACCGTATCCCTACCTCCGAACTCTCATTCGCTCGCTCATTTGATTCTGATGTACCAGTCATGGAGTCACAAGTCAAAGATATAATTGACAAAACATCCGAAGACGGTTACACTTACTACAAGACCCGTTTCATGGATGGGACAGTAGCTTGGCTAACCTCCGATGCATTTCGTGAATCTCGCGACTTTCTTCGTATCTTTAATAAGAAATGGAACAAGCGTTTACATAAGAACACACACGAGAGATAAACGAAAAGGGTTTCCTCAGGTGACTACAAACCCTGACGGATCTGAAATTCCCTATTTGCCACCTACTTCCTACGTGACTAAACTTTCTGATCTGCTTACCAACAGTGCAGAAAATTGTTCAAACTTACTTACTAATGAAGAACAGCCTTTGGCTATTACCTTACCAAATAATAAACGTAAGGCGCCTACATCGGAAATGGTTACTGGACCAAATACTAAACGACATAGAGTACAACATGAGTCTTGAACTCGTACATATAGGCACATACATACTGATAAGTCATGACCGAAACCGTTTTTACTTTGGTTTTCGCTTTACCAACTAGATCGTATCTTAACGTACGTTCGTAGTTCTAAAAGCTACTGGGGGCTATGTAGAAATACGGCCTCCGGTCAGTCTAAAATATCAAGATCAATTGAGATAATACATTAGTTTTTTATTTGTATTTTAAATAATTTAGTACAAGCTCTTTTTTTCCAATATTTCCAAAGTGTTCTAAATTCACTTTGATGGCTCCAATAGCCTGAGTATTTGGTATAACTCATCTACTTGGACCTATTTGAGACATTAGTAGATGTAGGATATTATAAACTAAATTTTATAATCTCCGAACTACTACTTACAGATTTTGGTCCTCCCGCCAATCTCCAAAATCCAATAAGTCTTTTTTTTTTTTTTAACTTTTCTTCAGATGGAACTTTATTTATATCAGCTAATGTATTAACGTGACTTACGTTATTATGTCTATTTACAAATTAGGCAAGTGGTCATGAACATTTAGTACTTCTAGTGAAAATTATTCAATAAAGAACAGCTAGAGGTACGCCCTGTGTGATCGAGGATATTTAGGCTCTTAACAAGAGACAGTCCCGATCATTCTTACACAAGCTACCACTGCTAAATCCTAACTGACTAAATTGTATTTTAGTTTAATATAGTTTGAAACCTAGTAATTTCCATCGAAGTTTACACCGGAGGCCGCATTTCTACAGCTCACGGTGTGCTGGTGAAAATTTGAAGCATACATTGTGGATAATTGCTATACGATTTTTTTTCGTTCAGTCATTTGCGCATTGTACATTAAGATTAATACAAATAGAGAATTACTAATACTATATCGTGGTATCTTATCTTCACTCATAATAAACTGCGTGGAATAAACTAGATTTTCACTGCTGTTCAGCACTTTTTTATGAGCACTTTATATACACTATTACTTCTAGTCAAAAGTGCACTCGATATACGTGAATGTAGAACTCACTATTGGAATATTTTCAATACTGCATGTAATAACGATGTCGATATCTGATTCAGAAAAAGGTCGCTTTGGGGCGTATGCTGGAAGGCAGAAGTATAGCGCATCTCGACATGAATTCCTTGCGGACTGGAATGGTGTCCGCATGGCTCTGCAAAGTGATCGTGAATGGATAGTTGAGGATGACTTCGATAGCAGATACTCGCAACAATGATCTTGGTGCAATTTTACACCAAAGTTTGACGGAGGATCTTTTTAGACCCGTGCTACAGTACTCACGGAGCTTGAGTCCACGGTTTGGAATACGTATGGCCTACATTCTCCATGAAGGCGAGACTACACGTGCCTTACACTGCTGGGGTGAATCCTGCACGTCAGTGTGTATATAATATATTAGGGTTTCACTGATGTTCAGCAAACCCTTGTTTTTTTTTATGTAACAAAAAAGGGTTGTTTTGGCTAAAATTCATGAATATACATTTCATATTTACTCATATGAGTCATACAACTACCCTTTTGTTTTTATAAAAAAAAACAATCAATCATAGGAATGAATAAGCCATGTGAGTCATGGCTCGGGGTCCATTCTTAAAAATAGACTGGCCAACAAAAAATCAATAAACAAGTTGGTCTATTTATATATTTCTATTTGTATTTTTACATCAACTCTACACACATATTTTTTAAAAAATATCAAAAATAAATAAATAAAAAAAATTCCTGTTTATATAATATAGTGTGTAAATACAGAATTTATATTTATCTATGGCGATGGCATGCGTTGATACGGACATAAATATTTAGTGCGTAGTTTTAGACGAAGTTTCATTTAGTTCGCCTCAGACTCTCAGAGGAGTATTTGTCCACAAACTTGCCACAGCAGTATCACACACGTAGGTGCGACATGTCTGACGAATCTCTAAATCTTATACCACGTCAGCGAGCATCTTCATTGAAGACACACGATGGCACACCTACCGCTTCAATTCTTAATTTAGTGAAGACGATATTGGGGGCAAGTCTTCTAGCGTTACCAAATGCAGTCCAGGCTGGCGGGTATGATATTTTTATAGCGTTCAATATGCTATTAACATTAATTTGATAAGGCATGAGAGAATGAATCGAATATCAATCGATATTGGCGCTTGTATGTTATAGCATATTCTGCACTTACATGAACTTCAGGTTCGTTATTTGAAAGGGATGGTGCAAATCGAGCTTGTCCTCCGAATAACCAGGTTTCAACGAAATTGATCCTTGTTCCTTACTTCACAGAGATGTATATTTTAGTAAATATGATGAATTCAGTCCGATAAACTGAATCGAATGACACACACGCACACATACTTACACACACACAAAACCACACACACACACACACACACACATATATATATATATATATATATATATATATATATATATATATACATATACATATGCGTTATTATATACATATACATATATTATACATGTATATATTATGCATATATATATATATGCATATATATATATATGCATATACATATATATTGCACATATACATATACATATGCATATGCGTATTACATATGCGTATGCATATGCGTATGCATAATACATAAACAAGGATATATGGTAATGCATTGCACATGCACACACACACACACACAATATGTCATCATCATAATATATATATATGTATATATATATATATATGTTATAATATATGATTATGCATGCATGCATGCGTATGCACACGCATACATATATATAATGTATATCATCATATCATACACATATATATATATATATATATATAATAATATATATAATATATATATATATATTATTATGATACATATTGTGTGAATGTATATACACATAATGTATGTATGTGTATGTGTGTATGTATGCATGTATGTACGCATGTGCATGTAATATGCATGTATGTGCATGTATGTATGTATGTATGTATGTAATATATATATATATATATATATATATATATATATATATATATATATATATATATATATATATATATATATATATATATATATATATATATTTCTTGTATATTTTAAGTCTCGCTCCTTTTTGGAGTATGTTTGTGTACAACGGTCGGTATAGGATGGTATGTGCACAGACTTAGATATGCTTTTCGTGAGCGAATACTCACTTCTGATAAATGTAAACTTTTGTATAGGTATTCACCACGGAACAGAGGTTTTTGTCATCCGTGAGTTGGTTTCTGGATATGGCCATGTATCAATCTAGTGCAACTAGTTGGCTAGCGTAGCACGATGCTGTAGAACATGAATAAGTCCTTTGTTCTCTACATTGTGTATGCACCATAAACGTCTAACTGTAAACACCACCACCACAGGTATCTCGTTGGATTTATTCTCTTAGGGTTGAGTGCTTCGGCGGCAGTCTTTGGGTTGGACATTCTCGCGCATTGTGCTAGGAATATGGAGCAGACAAAGAGCCGTGACAGTACGTATGGAGGCATAGCTCTGGATCTAGTACCTTCGATGGGCAAATTCATCGATTTTGCAGTAAGTTGAAAGATACCGATGCTAGTTACAATGCAACATACTGAACTTTGCCTAATTGCGATACACCATCGATTTAGTACTTTTACTGTGTGATTGTTTTACTATTCACGGTAGTACTGATATCATGGCGCCTGTGACCCACTGTGACTACAGGGCAATGTGCAGGCCACTAAGTTGCTGGCCTGCCGGCGATCCAGATTCGTTCTAAGGTCCTTGCTTGCCACAGCAACTCACACTTTATAGGTTTATCCAAATCCTTCACATTTTCCTGATGAGTGGTACTCCATCCTTCTCACCTTCTGTGATTCTCCGCAGTTGTGTCTGTGCCATGTATCACATACTCAGATTCTTGGATTGTACCATTGTCTGTACTGTCTTTCGATTCGTTCGAGTGTATGTATCGGATGTCTATGTGCTACACGGCAGCACATATGCGCTTGTCACATGAGGCTCTGCAGTTGACACCGCCGTAATAATGTATATTCCAGGTAGCAATCAAGTGCTTTGGCGTGTCCATTTCATACCTTATCATCGTGGGTGATCTGCTGCCAGATGTGGCGCGCGAATGGGGACTAGCTGAATATATGGACGGCCTACTGGCCGAGAGACAGTTTTGGATCACGGTAGTCTTTATTTTTGTTGCCGTGCCTCTAGCCACCCTCAAGCATCTTGACTCCCTCCGAGTTTGGTCGCTGATTGGAAATATTGCTGCTCTCTTTTTAGTTTTCGTGGTCTTCATCAGCAGCTTCAATACCTCGTATGTCAGATATTTGCACAAGGCTGTGTTTTTTGCTATGGTTTTTTTTCTGTGTGTGCCTTTCTGGTGCAGATGGCTCTCCCCCCCTATGATTGGAAGAGTGCGATGCGCGTAGTCGTTGTGGATATAGATCATGGCCCTATATTGAAGTACACGCAATTATACTTCCACGAAGATTATCCTTCCCATATCTCAATGCGCAAGTCTATATTGTCCACTTGAATACACAAGTGCATATGCATACTTCGAATGTGAATTACACGCGTGTCATCTCATCGATACACCACTGCATAAAACACCATTCTACGAGCAACACGTATACAAACAAGATACGTATCAGTGTGTTTAATTTATTTGGCCCTGCATGTATTCCTGGTAAAACTATGTTGTACACGAAATATGCACCTTGCTTCAAATGTGTGCGTTGCTTCTATATATATATAATTTTGTAAGTTTTTAGGATTTGGGCGCGGCGTAATGTGTCTGTTGTTGCTTTTAAAGTTGGCTAAATTTTACAATTCGCTATATACACACTTTCTGAATACATATATTTGTCTCACCCTTATCTATTTAGCGAGCTTATTGCGTTACCTTAAACCGACACTGACGTGGTGTTTTATCTTTTATTGAATATTTGCAGACTGAATCCCTGCCACCAGGATCCTCTGCCGGTGAATATCGCGGAGCAATGTGCGGCGCCGAATGTTCCGTTTGTGCCCACTATACATATTTTGAAGTACGTGTCCATCTTTATATTTGGATTCACCTGCCATCAGAATATCTTTACGATACATAATGAGATCGAGGACAACGGCCGTCAGAACATGCGCTACGTGATTGTTAGCTCAATCGCCACCACGCTTTGTATCTACATTGTATTATTGGGGTCTTCGCTGAATACTTTCGGGCCCACAATTGATAAGGTATGCGAGTTTTGTATACTCGAGTTGCACCAGTTATCTTGTATGTATTATTTGTATGTATTGGAAGTGTAAATCCTATGACGTGTTCCATTAACTCGTTTCCGTTCAATTCGTGAGAGACTGAGAGACTGACGAAATAGAATACTACTGATCTTTCAAAAATTGCGAAGCGGGACATTTCTATCTATTAATAACCCTTTCAATGACACATAACCAAATCAAACAGGATCTGCTAAAAATGTATCCTAAGAGCACGTTGATGACGATTTGCCGTCTGTGTATAACGCTTCTGGTAGTAACTTCGTACCCACTGCAGACACATCCGTGCCGTGATAATATCACGCACCTTCTTGCTAAGGTTTTTCCCAGGATGGATGTATTCCACTCGGCCAGAATCTACTACGGTATTACCGGTGCTATTTGTCTTTCGGGCTACATCGTGGCTATATGCGTCACTGATCTGAGCAAAGTGTTGGCCGTGGTTGGTGCTACGGCATCTACATTCATCACATACATTCTCCCAGGTAAATATGTTTTTCTTTGTATGTCATAGAGTTTCAAGAAATGGACGACGACCGGAATCTTCAACCCTGGCTGCAGTACGGTGCACGGGGTCACATTGACGAACCATTCATTCACAATTCGATATATGAAACAGGAAACTCCGTTTTCGATGAAATGAGTAATCGTCGCTAAACGTTTGTTGCTACTTTAGTAGCTACATGTCGACCCGTTTGTGTTTACTTATCTGCGTTGTATCAACCAAGGCCAGAGCTACAATAGTTGTGTGCTCGAGTTTTTCGTACGCTCACATAAGGTAGCCTGATATTTACCCATGTATATCTATTTCATTTATAGGTATAACGGTTATAGAGCAATGTCCACATAGTCACATTCTATCATTGTAGGCCACTTCTTTAAACAACTGATATTACACGTGTGGTTCAGATACAACACTACAGACTTGCCATCATCGATACACGACTAAGAAGGCGTGAACGAGATGCGCTGATACTACTTGGTGAGAAAGTGGTGTCCAGGTCGTGTATTTCCACTCAAGTACCATGTGCATATAAAGCGCTGCGGCAGTCTGGAATATCCACGCCTCTGCCGCACAATACTAACACAAGGTATTCCAAACTCGCACTTCCATCGTATTCAACAGGATTGTTCTACACAAAGCTACACCAGAATGATGGCTGGACTACTCGACGAATCGGTGCAGCAGTGTTATTTTGTGCCGGCTTGACGGTCATGACCGTGTGCCTCACCGCAATCTTCGTCCTTTGATCATCAAGCAGCACCGTTTTAGAATGCACATATGGTGCGAAACATGCAAGAATACAGTATGACCTAGTTGTGACGAAGCCGCCGGATACCTAAAAAGCCTATGCCACAATAGTGACGTAAACGGACCGTTATACATTTCTGACAAGTGTCAGCAGCTTAGTGCAAGCGCTCAGGATCTGTTACAGCGAAAGGACGCATACTTCCACCAAATACGCAATGCCTTAGTACTTAACGACATAGCACAAAATATGCTTGATGTACATGGAGCTTTCATGCAAGGATTAGACCGCCTACTCATCGGATATTACATATACGTATTTGTAGAATAGAGGGTTCCATGTGTATGTGAACGAAGCTTAGCCGTATAAACCACTGACAAATAGCTAAACGGTAATACTAATAAACCAATGAAGATATTCTGTGTTGACGCAGGCCTGCTACCCATTTCCCAAGTGTCAGCCGCGTTGCGAGCGCTTCAAATTTGACGCAGCGAAAGAATCATACTCCAGCAATAAAGACAATGAGAACTTGTTTTCGGTTGTTTGTTCAAAACACAAATCGCTTCGAATTAGCTGCGCTGCTCTACAGCAGTCGTCACACGTTGGAGTTAGACGCATACAAACCGTGCAGAAGTGTATATGAGACCAGATTACGCCTGTAGGCCAAACCATACAAAGTGGGGGGACTATTTGAGATTTTGCGTAGTGACTAGCGCTACATGGGAGGCGCTAAAAGTGAGACACATGTCTGCGACGGAGTAATTTTTTACTATACCTACCGAGTTTTTAGTGCAAATGAAAAAGTTGTTTCCCCTTCGCACGTACCTACAATTACAAAGAGAGCCAACACACGCACACTCTAGACTCTTAAAGACGAATAGAATAAATTGACAACGAGATGCATAGTTTAAAAATGAATATTTAATCGTATTGGGAAACCTTTGAAAGGACCTCGTCGTACTCAGTCTCGTCTGCGTCGGTAGCCTGGATCTCCGTGTTGATACCTACAAGCTTTTTGCGCACAGCGTCCTTACTTGAAGCAACCTACAGATAAAATGATAAGGTGCTCAGAAACAGAATAAAGGCTACCTCGGACAACGCATAGAGGTATCTAGCTAACCCACAGAAGTATCAAACACAATATTCCAAGGTTCTGAACGAACAAATCACGCTAATCGAACATGCACGAACGCAAAAGTTATGATACACATTATAGGGATAAACATAAATGTATGTCAGTATACCGCAAACGTGTAACGATGACAATGGACACATATATCGGCATAACTTACCAACATCTTCTTCTTGATCTTAGCGGTATCGGGTGCCCAGACAACAAAAATTAGCTTGTTACGCTGACCTCCGTCCTTGGTCTTGTAGTCAAAGTCGAATACACCGTAACGACAGTCGTTCTCGGGTAGATCTCCTATGAAATCGTCCCAAGTGGCAGTGGTTTCTGCGGTCTTTACAACCTCTACTTCTGTGTTGTCATCAGAGATCTTCATAATGAAGTACTTGTGCTTGTGTCCAAGTTTAATAGCATCGTAGATCTGTACGACCTGATCAGAGACAGCGACGCCGGAAGCCTATATTGAAATGATGTTTAGTCGTTGGTATAAGTACTCAACCAAACCGTTAGGCATTCCAAGTTCTGCATGCAGGTGCAGCTACCAAAGTATAGGTAGTCATTCAAATATCATTAGCAGAATACATATACGTGTATAACATAAAATAGAAGGCGAAATTGAGTTATAAGAAATGACACAGACACCACAGTCTAAAACAGTTAATGTGAAGAACATACGAATACGAGGTATAAGTACAAAATATTCAGGCGAGACACTTTAGCACGACTTCACCAAAAAAGATCATTCCTATAAGCAACCCTGGAAAACTGAACACTCTACGGATAGAACACTCTACGGATAGAACACTCTCTTGATGGTTCGACATACCATTTTGAATGATACTAGTTAGGAATTGCACGAACGGATATGTCCGAGGTGTGTGATGGGCAGCAAGCTTAAATAGTATGCTACTTGAAAAATATCATTTTTGTTGTTTTCTTTTCCCATATTTATATATTGCACTTTCGAAGTAAGTATACTCTTGTTCTCTGACGATATGGGTCGTGACCCAACAAAATCATCATACGGGGTTAAAAAACCTTTTGCCAAACCAGAGAGCGTGATTGGCGACAGATTCGTCGGGCTAAAAAAGCCCAAAAGTAATTTTTAGCAAATAACAGTATACCGAATCGAGACTAAAATTAAGATACCAGACAGATCGCTCATCATCACCCTCCCTCAGCCCTCGGCCTCAGGACTCAGACTCGCACACAGCAGTGGGCAGGGTGATAGAGACTGAATAGGCCTGTAGGCTGTGGCCTGTGGGCAACTGGGCCACCAGTGGGCTATGGTCAGCTGTCAGCCAGCAGAGACACAGTCACACAGACACAAGCACAGACCACAGTCCTAAAAAGGTCCAAATGCGCGAAAACCAAGATGTCTTGACTCGCTGAAACCTTTTCACTATCTAAGCCAGTAGAAATTGTTCTAATTATGTTCTAATTATAATATTTCATACTTTCTGGGTACATGACTCATATCTTAGAAACCACCTACTAGATAAGAAATTCCATATGAAAAAGTCCTTCGGACATTTATAATAAATAAAATAGTCCGATCAGCGATATTTTGTTCTTCCTTCTTTCTCAGGGAGAGGGTCATGCAAAAGAACCCTCAAAAACTCGAAATACAGTAGAAACCAAGTTTATTGAGAAGGCTATGAAAAACCAGTGAAAATCCCTATAAAAAACCACAGATGATTTTTAACCCTATTTCGACAAAGGTTGGGTTTACAAACCTAAACTATTTCTTAAAAAAAATTCCTGGATATTTGGCCCTTCACAGTACAGCGGGGTGCCCGGCTCAACCTACACGTGAGGTCAACACAAAGTATTGTTAAAATTGTCGCTGAAATAAATACATTGACTGCCCGTATTGACTGAGTCTCTTCCTCAGTCCTTATTATAACACTGGTATGAGATCATTCTGTGTGTTGACGCATAGTAAACGGGAGAATCATAGTGGCATATGCACTGGAAACACAGCGAATCACAAGCACAGCACTGTATACAAGATTTAAATACTCAAATACTAGAGATCAGTTAAGATGGCGATGGAAGGGAGATTGAGATGTGCAGCAACTGAATAATTAGAAAACGGACATAGATATGTACATATCCGATTCACAGCCAAGTTAGAATCATAGCGATTCAATAACGCTCTCGATTATACTCATCCACAGCAAAGCTAGACAACATACGTTGGAAGTCAACATTCAGCATTCTATATAGTTCAAATATACAATAAGCACTAATATACAATATGCACTACAACACGTACACTATACTTCTTTAAGTGAATATGCACCATGTGAAGAAACCAGAATTTTACTATGGCATCCAAAATCTACAAACAATGAGGTGACAGAAGTATTTGTCCGGTGCAACGAGACACTAAATCGCGCTATTTTAGAATTATCACGCTCACACTATGTAGTCTTCATTCTCTGAGAGGATTAGTTTAGCGATATCCGGGATATTTCTGCTATTGCCCGTAAGTGTGATAATATACCCCAACTATCAAGGTAATCGCCTGGCTGCTAATTAAATATGTTTGTCTCCATTTCGCATTTGCACGCTAAATAGACACCATGGGACGCACAAAAGGTGTACGCGCGGGAACGCGTGATATGTTTTCTCGGGGTTTCCGCCAGAAAGGTCCCGAGAAACTTTCCACATACTTGTTCTGCTACAAAGTTGGAGACATCGTTGATATCAAGGTGAACGGTGCTATCCACAAGGGTATGCCCCACAAGTTCTACCACGGAAAGACCGGAATCGTGTACAACGTATCCCGAACTGCCCTTGGTGTAATCATGAACAAGCAAGTTGGGTAAGTTCTAGCGTATTCAATCATGTTTTTCGCAAGCATTCGTGATACACCCTACCATGTTCTCTAAATAGATTGACTGTGGGATCGTATGCATGCTTTGTATACTGATTGTTACTCTAGATGAAGGATATCTTGTTTTGTTATATATATTAATGTGTAATCATGTGCATCCCTACTTGCATAAAATTAGGGCCTGGACTCAATGGGTGTTGCGATAAAATACAACAATCTTTTGTACCTAGTTTATGAACATATACAAGTGGGTCATTTTCAAACAGTATGCGCATTGGAGTAATGTTTTTGCCTTGTTGATTCATGATATGAGCATTTATATATGTTGGTTGGTATGGTGGCTTGAATAGAATCAGTCAGCCATGTCAAACTATATTCTGTTAGTTAATAGTTGGAAACCGCGATAGGCTGTCACTTTCATGTGGGCCGGCTCATATATTTGTAACAATATGATGTATATCATGTGAATACCGCTCACAATTATCACATCATAATTTATTTTGAATATCACAGAAACCGCATCATTAAGAAGCGTATCAATGTTCGTGTTGAGCACTTGAAGCACTCCAAGTGTCGTGAGGAGTTTTTGGTCCGAAAGATCGAGAACGAGAAACGTAAGGCGCAGGGTCGTGTTGATGGTGTAAAGGTTGATACCAAGCGTTACCCAAAGCAACCCCTTCCCGCACACACCGTTAAAGCTAAGGGTAGCACTCTATCCAGAATCAGCGCTATGCCATATGCTGGTTTGGAGTAAATACTTATGGTGTATAATAAATGCCTTGTAGTGTTGTATAACAAATGTTTACATTCGAGCATTGAGATGATTAGTTTTGGTCCCATGTGTTTTTCTGACGCTTATTTTTTGTTGTGTAGAGTGACGTATATGCATGAATGTATGTTACACCCGTTCGTTTGCTGTTGCTCGATCTATTTATTGCCATCTGTTATCTGTTTGACACGCATTCTTCTTGCTATTAGGACTGAGCCGACATCATAGGAAATTGGAAGTGTGTAGCTTGAGAGTTATACGAACGATTGTGACTTGATTGTTGGTTGTTCATATAGCTGTGACGCTTTAAGCGTTATATAATTATATCTCTGAAGTCAGTGTTGCACAAGGAATTGTACGTTTTCAATATACCGAATTGGCTATGAGAAGGCATTTGCTTCGCATGGAGTGTTTTACAATGCTTAACTTCTCGTAGTGTAAACATTCGAATAGTGATTGAATTGCGTTTACTTGGACTGTATAGCTTTTGCGAAGGGTAGAGTGGTAGAGGACGAGATTGTAATGGTCTTGCTCTCCTCCACCTTTATACTGACCATTTGCTGAACTTTCTGTGTGTGCATGTGATCGTCGATCATATTTCATGACACTCAAGCTTAGGGGGTACCCGTATTGTTTGTTGGGTATAACCATGGTCGATATATTCTTTTTTGGTACGTGTTTGTCTGATGTACATGTCGATCCAGACTTAGTTTAGTTCTGACGCAGTAATATTCACCAAGTTATTGTTGAAAGCAGAACTTGATTGTTGGGATGCTAGTTGTGTGCTGGTACAGATGTATATTCAAATAATTCTGGATGAGTTATTGCACATTGCAAGTTTTCTCAAAGCGGAGTGCATGGAATATTGATGCACTTTATTACCTGCGCACGATAGTGTCTGCGGAGTGATATTTAATTGCGCTAAACAGTCGTGTTGATGTCGAATTAATAAAATTACATTCAGCCCCTTCTTGCACAGAGAAATTGATATGTAGCTGTATATTCATGTTACGTAGTTAAGATTTGGATGCCGACACATTTTATTACGTAGTGAAGTTGCATACATGCTCTCGTGAAGTAGATCCTTGGTATAGTCATGTGCAGTTGACCGCCGTCTCGAGTTTCTTTTGATGGCTATTTGGTTGTATATTGACTTCATTTTTCTCTTGGTGCACAATTCGATTCTTATCGCGGAGTTTCATTTTTTTTCTTGTTACCTACGTACAGCTGTCAGCATACAGTCATAGTGTATACACATTGAACGCGCATATATGTCTCGACAGATTATTAGTTCATAAAACCGGTTTTCAAGGGACTGTCCGCTATTCTCGATATAGGAGTTTTGCATTTATGAGTTTTACAAGCCCAGGTCCTAAATTCGCTTGCAACCAGCTGGCTGTCATAAAGTTGTGTCGACTACCATCGAGGTGGAAAACGTTTGCATTGATCTTCTGTTTCTATTGGCATCTTGTGAATAATTGAATCGTCATGCACAAGGTTTTGTAATCCCAGTCTTCAGAGATTTTATGTCCCTTTTAAATATGATGATCAAGGTACCTGGCGAGTTGCCATATGCTATGTGCTGACACAACTGGCGGTGCCTTCAATTTATATCGAGAGGTGGTTGGTGGTGCATACGAAACGACTTCCAACAATAAAGCTTAGGAGGGCTGACTTCATCACATACTGAGGAGCATGCTCAACGCAGGGCAACCTATGCTGTGACCTCAAACGCTTTCACTGATATGAGTGACAGAGAGAATTAAAGTCGATGAACTTCCGCATAACAGTCGAGGATATAATACACAACCTGGCTGCGGTGTATTATTCTAAGCAATAAAATTGCAAGCTTTAGCAGAGGCGACCTATAAGCTGGCTTTCGTCCAGATTCACATAGAAGGCTCTACTGCACCACGGAGTTGCTACCGGAACCATTGTTCTATAGTCCCTCGCGGCTGGACATAACAGCTCTTACACCGCAAGTCAATGTGGTCAGCCCATTTTGGGTTGACAATCGAATTCGGATAGCACCTTGCTAGGGGCCCGGAGGAGTGTAATTGAGCACATAGTCGCGGCTTTTTGAAACGCGCAACAATTCCCATTAAGCTCGACTAGGAATCTGACTGTGGCGGTGTAGCTTCTGTACTGAACCTCAGTTGTACAACTGCATGGGTGCAGGTGTCAGCACTGAGCTTGCTCATCAACGGACACTATCCCCTGCTCATGTATTGGAATAGTCAAATGTCTATACAATACACCAAGAAGATCAGCAGAGCCACATCGGTCACTCAATATATATATATATATATATATATATATATGCTCTCAGCCACACTGAACTCACTCTCACCACGAAATAGCTCGAACCATACATTTCAGAGGGCGTAGGCGATGTTTAACGAGTACGAAGCAGTACGCTCCCGGTGGAACGTGGTGTGCCAGCCATCGGCAGGGTGCGAGTGTGGAAGATTGATCGCCGCGGAAGTTCAACCTTTTGTTCGTAGGTCAGTCAATTTTTGTCTGAGGTATACTGCTAGGGCTTTGATATTCTGAGCTGACATGTGATGACTCCTGCCAAAGTCTTGAGCTATTTTCTTCAGGTCATCACCCTAAGTTCGATTGGAATCACCATTGATGAGAAAAATGTCCACGCAGTTAGCGTATCTCAGTAAGAGCGACTTAAGACTTCACAGCATACTGAATCTATATTCCACGTACCCGACATACTGCATATCTACAGACAGCCGTGGAGAAGAAACGGTTCCTCCTGCTATTCAAAGTAATGAAATAGACACGAAGAGTAGGTACAGGGGCGGGCTACAACTGTATTACCTGGTAAACTTGTAAAACCGCCGCATCACCATTTTCCGCGTATTCTACTTCAACTTCGAAAGCAATTTTCCTCTGGCGACTAGATCGAGGTACATAGAGGGCAGCTTTCTGCTTTGTGCTGGACGCAGAAGATGCAGGATGAGGAAGTGGGGCCTTGTTCATGTTAAATTTTTCAAGTAGCGTGTTTACAAATTTCACTTTTGACAGTGCAAAAAACACACAGGAAGAGCGTTTCGCAGAGCCTGCTGACTATACCGCCACTCGGAGCTACATAATTTTTGTTTATGTTTTACCGAGTACGAACATGTGATGAAATCATCAAGACTCCACCGACAGGCTCACGCGCGCGTCAATAGGTACTATAATTAATACCTACAAGATAAACCCTTCTTGAAGTCATTGGACGTGCCAAGTACATAGAGGAACATGTGAAGGATATTTGTGCGGGCTTATAACTCATGATGGTATTGCATGTCAGCGCACCAAATGCGAGGTAAAGATGGATTTACTTACTTGGCACCCGATTCAGTATGACTACGCAGACAAAGAGGTACATATGTACCCTCCCGTTTTGTACTGTAAATTACTAGAATCACACATCGAATAGAAATAAACACGTGGTATGACCGAAACCGTTTTTGTACACTCGCAACAAAACACTTCTCCATACTAAAAGAAAGGGATCGAGAACATACCTTTGTGACATCATAATAAGTCGTGGCACTGTAATATAAGTCGTGGCACTGTAGGTGACAAAAAGAAGATGTCTAAGTTTAAGATAAAAACAGGTAGCAAAGAAAGAATGCATTGGGGCTGTCCATGCGTGCTCCAATAATATTAAAGAATAGCGAAGGTGATGTATACTAACACAGCCCATTGTTCAGCACGCCATCTGGTGGTCAATGTCAAAGTGGAAGTGAATCTATCTATAGCACACTATAAACATTTCGCAACTACAGGCATCATTCGAATACGAGATTCCACATATTACGCGGAAAAGGATCCTACCTGACTCCTATGGATGTTATCATACGCGGAGATATTTACTGAACGCCAAATACAACACGCACACGTGTACATGTACACACACACAGACACAGACACAAACACAGACACAGACACAGACACAGACACACAGACACAGACACACACACATACATATATATATAATATGTATATAAATACATATAACAATATAAAGTAAAAGACATATATATATATATATAATATAATAATATAACAATATAAAATATAAAAAAATATCAACATACAATGATATAATAATATAATAAGAATTACACTAACATTAATATTGCTATAACAATAATAATAATGATAATAGTAATGATAATAATAACAATAATAATAATAATTATAATAATAATATTAATGCACACACTCACACACACACATATATATATATATATAAATATATATTCTACTATATGTATAACGCATATACGCACACACACACCTGTGTAAGATACACACACACACACACACACATATATATATATATATATATATACATGTATATATATATATATTATGTATACATGTGAGTGTGTATGTATGTATATACATATACTGTATATGTATATATATGAAATATTCAATATACATATACACAGACACACACACGCAGACACAGACACACAGACACAAGATACAGACACAGACACAGACACAGACACACACACACACACACATATATATATATATATATAGTTGTGAAAAAGCATACGTAAATACATACATACATACATACATACATACCTACGTACAGATACACACACAGATTAATACAGATATCCAAACATACATACACATATATACGCATATACTTCTATATATATATATGGAACGAATAAAGTTGCTGGCAGAAAGGGTGGTATTGACGCAAACATACCTGTAGTCAGTGCTCACTCCAGATCGATACTCGCGTTCAGTCTTCGAAGCATGTGGTGTACAGGATTCCTTTGCGGAGTTGTGATCACGTTTGACGATTATCCAGTAACTTCACCCTTATGTTCATGTGAGACCGCCTTTCTCTCGAGGTTGTGCGGACTACAACAATATATAAAATGGCACGTCTCCGTCAAATGTTTTGTGTTGTATGTACACCACAAGATTTTTCACATTTGGTACTTTTTGATGACACAATTTACTATGTATGTATGGTCTGACTGACTGACAGTCCTGAGTTCAGACTCTGGAGAGGTAGAGACTGCCTCTTCGTTTCTTATTGTTTTGGGTTAATGAGAATATTGAATTGGTAAATACACACTATCTTTGAAAAAAAAAAACAGGGGTCTTGAGGAGACCCTACTTCATCATGATAAGGCAACACGAATATTGACTCAAATCGGGATTTCTCGACGGTTTTGAGCTTCCCTCGTCGTCCTGAAAAATGTGAGCTGGTCAACTTTTTAGTAGCACCATTATTTCGAAAGTTGACATCGCAGATTTTGGACGAATTTGCGGTTTGCCCAAAATGGACCCTTTTGACCTATTTAATGTGTTACAATACTCTGAGAGTCTCAAGCTCATCGGATTTGAATTCCCCATGTCAAGTACCATGCGGATATTTGTCCTCAGGCATTTCTGACGTCCAGAAATTTTGGTCATTTCGGCCCAAATGGGATTGTTGTGGCCTCATAGTGATCTCAGACATGACCCCACACCACTCGAATTTGTTGGATAGGTGTCAGAATTTGGAGCACACCATCCAAATCCCAGAAAATTCTGACGTACCAAAAAAAAAAGTTATGTAGGGTTGAAAATTGCCCTCAAAAGACCCCGGGACCTGGGTTCTCAAAGTGTGTGCACCATAATGTGTAAATAGTTCATAGCCTCCTAATAATCAAATTTTTCTTAAACATAAAAAGAAAAAGAGGAGTCTATATCAATATAATTAGATTGCAAGACATTCCAACATTAAAATGTATAATTATAGAGGGCTATGATATAATATTTATTTACTCTATTTAATATTTGAACAACACATGTAAATATGCATGTAGTTTGCATTTCTTAAAACATACTCGCCATAGCCCCCTAAATAGAACACTCGCTCACAGGAAGAGCCAGTGCAACTAGGTCTTTCTCTCTCTCTCTCTCTCAGACACATGACTCAAAGTGGGACAAGAAGGGTGCTGGATAACACGAGGTTACAGTAGTGTTTTCACTCTAGTGGGCTAGATATAGGAATGGGTTATGGTTGTTCTTTGTGGCAGTGTCGCGACTGCATAAATGGTCTGCGATGTGTAAATAGCTGTGAAACCACGACATGATCACAAATACTAAAACTTCCCCGGAAAGTTCAAACCATACAAACTTTTATGGGTGGCCTTCATATAGCATTATTTGCAAAAATAATACCAGTAGCTACTCTCACGGAGGTCGCAACGCAAAAATCGCATACATGTAAGCAAAGCACGTGCGCCGTCAAAGGCGCATGCTTCGTGTATGTATCATTTGCGTATATAAAGTAGAAGTTGATTTTCTGTGCTATATAGACGTACGTATATGCTTGTCGATACATACACATACATACATACATGCACATACACATACATACTGCATTGCTACATGCACATGCATACATTACATACATACATTACATTATACATTACTGTACACATACATGCATTGCACGTACATTACGTACATACATACGCATCACACACACGCATCACACACACACACATACATACATACATTACACATTACATACATACATACATGCATACATACATTGATGCATACATACATACATACATGCGTTATGATACATGCATACATGCGTACATGCATACATACATACATGCATGCATTACATACATACATACATACATGCATTACGTTGAGCGTACATGCATTGCATGCGTGCGTGCGCGTTACGTAGCATACATGCATACATACATACATACATGCACATACATACATGCATACGTACATACATACGTACATTGCCACGTACGTGTATGCGCGTACATACGTGTATGTGCGTGTGTGTGCATACATACATACATACATACGTACGTGCGTGTACGTACACAGAAATGCGTGTATACATCATTGTGTGTACGTTGTGTACGTGTGTGTACACACATACACCCTCAATACAAAACATACACACACACATGCACACACAAACGCACGCACAAACACACAATCAAAAAACACTCACAAATATACGTATATAAACACACACACGCACAGAGAAAGCCACAAGCAAATGAAAGATCACGCACACGCACACGTACGCATCATCACACGCATATTATATGCATATTATATACATGATATTATATATATGCGCGTAATATATAATATATATATATAATATATAATATATATATATATATATATAATATATTATATATATATATATATATATGTGCATATTATGCACATATATATTATATATTATACGTAATATATATATATTATTATATTGTGCCAGTTAATATTACGTAATATATATATATTAATATTAATATTATATATATATATATATATATTATATATATATATTATATATATATATATATATTATATTATATATATATTATATTATTATATATGCCATGCATGCATATATATCATGTATATATATACGTCATAATATGCATGTTGCCAATGTTATGCTTAAACGTATATATATATATATTATTATTATATGTATATATATATTATATATATATACATATATATATGCATATAATATACATATTATATATATATATATATATATATATATTATTATATGTATATATATATATATATATATATATTATATATATATATATATATATATATATATATATATATATATATATATATATATATGCATATATATATATATATATATATATATATATATATATATATATATATATATATATATATATATATATATAATTTTTACATATAATTCTAATATTAATATCGATATGTTGGTAAATATTTCCACGACTATATAATTTTTGATATTTGTATATCTCGGCGAAGTTATAATCTATGAGTGTTCTTAATGTTGGACACCTTCAAAGTGTGTGTAGAGAATTCAAAATTGTATGTAAACGCTGTGAGGAAATTATGCTGTGAATCTTGTTTGTGAAACAATAATGGCGAAAACAGTCTTTTTAAAAGAAATATTATACTGTACCAAATTTCAAGTTGTATCTATTATAGCATATAATGTTACTGTCGGACGTATTGTTGGGTATGAATATATATATATGTTTGAATTGTCCAGAAGTGATCATCTATTCGATATGATGTTGAGCCGAGATCCTTTATCCACCACATAAAAATCCAATTGACGTCGTAAGTACTGTTATTGAGTATGTTTATTTGATTGCAGCTTACATAGAGTTGCTTAATATATATGATGTGTCCAGCCCGGGAAGAGATTCCGAAATGTCGATCGCTCGGCCCAAGCTACAGGATGTGAGCGCTATTATCTGATGCTCGGTTGGTTTGATTAGCTCCAGTTGCAGCACTCATCTGACTCGGAATCAATTACATTCGTGTCGACCACAAATGCACTTCGGCGTCTCGGTAATCGAGGGAGGCGGCACATCCGTTCGTCTGTCTCACCCATTGAGTACTTAGCACCATTTTCGTTGTGGTTCACAAGATCATTGTAATGACGACGGCCGCTCGAGGGGGAGGATCCTCCTAGACGGGGCAGGCGTTGCATGTTCTCATACTCGATCTCGCCGGAATATTTGTCACCGGTTCCGGATCGGTTGATGAAATCGTTGATCATTGTGTTTGTTTGTTGTTATAAGTATTCAATTGTTGAATTGTGTGATATGTAAAGAGGACGTCCAGCCACTATTTATACGTATGTGAACCATACCGAACACCTCATCTCTGATGCATATCGCTAATGGTGAGGCGGTGAGCACTGAGCATTATTGAAAGTCCATAATCCTTGGACCTCAAGCACCACTACAAGGCGCAAATCTCTGGGCATATCCTACTATGGTATTTACTATTTAGCCTGTATCGAAAAGTGTATACTAGGCGACATATACTCCCTCAACGTTCAAAAGATAATGATGTGTACAAAATCAAATACGAATAAATAGGAATATTTAGGAATATCACGAAGAGACTATGTAAAATTGACAATTGTGTTGTAAAAGAAGGAAAAATGGGGGGGGGCGAAATGGTGATCGTTTTATTTCGGTCACACGGCTGTGTAGACTGTAGTGTGTACTACTTTAGAATGAGTAGGAAGAGTCTTAGAAGACTATTTAGTAGTGTGTATAAATAGATTACCGCAGCACCTATGAAAATCCGCCAAGCTTACTAATATCAGTCGTCAGCCTGTCAGAACAGATAACTCATACTTCCAGCCCAGGTCAGCATCGAATCATCGATGCTCCATCTCCTCGTGGAATTGTAGAATATATCCATAAAAATGACTACATATTTCTGTTTTGTAAACATATTTAAAGTTTTTAACATTTATTTACATAAAATTGAAAGGACATGACGGAATAATAAAGCAGAATTCATCACGATTTGTCTGAGATTTACAATTTTAGAATTTTCACATCATATTCATTAATTCAACAGCAATATTCGTGACTGTAGTTTATGCTTCTATGGTAAAATGAGAAATATTGTGGATTTCTTTTGATAAACTGCGCAACTCTGCGAATTTTTTGACCAATGAAATATTGTCGTAATACAATAGGGCACTGGCTGCTTTGAAAGGATTGGCTGAGACAACATCGGTACCAGATTCGATTTTTTTTTAAACCCCGTCGAATGTCGATCAGTTGCGACTTACGGTCTTTAGCATCAAACTGAAAACAATCACACATAGATTCGAATTTCGAGCTATACTTTCGCTGACCACAGGATGAAACAGAACGATGACCGGGTGGCCGACTGGTCGAAGTCTTGAAGACGCAATTTGACAGGCTTGAGTCAGAGAACCAGAAATAATCCAGCACTGGTAAAAAAATTCCGTATTTCATTCGTATTTGATTTTGTATTTACATACGCTATACATTTGAAAAAATTGTTTAGGCCTGGCTACAGCCTCCAGCACAGTCGCAGGGGACGACTTGGCGTTGAGAGGCTTGAGAACGTTCTATCATCTATGGGGCAATAAGAATGCTCACCAGCAGTGATATGCGTTGAGGTGTTCGGTATGGTTCACATGCGTATAAATAGTGGCTGGACGTTCTCTTTGAATATCACACAATTCAACAATTGAACATAACAAACAGAAAACAACAAACACCATGATCAACGATTTCATCAACCGATCCGAAACCGGTGACAAATATTCCGGCGAGATCGAGTATGAGAACATGCAACGCCTGCCCCGTCTAGGAGGATCCTCCCCTTCGAGCGGCCGTCGTCATTACAATGATCTTGTGAACCACAACGAAAATGGTGCCAAATATTCCATGGGCGCGACAGATGAGCGAATGTGCCGTCTCCCTCGATTACCGAGCCGCCAACAAGCATATGTGGTAGACACTAATGTTATTGATTCCGAGTCAGATGAGCAATGCCACTGGAGCTAGCTAAATCTGCCGCGTTATCAAATATTAGCGCTCCCATCCTGTAACTTGGGCCGAGCGAGCGACAGATCGGAACTCTTCCCGGGCTGGACACACCATATATAAGAAGCAACTTTGTGTAAGCTGCAATCAAATAAACATTCAACGACAGTACATATATTTAGCAATCCAATTTGATTTTATGTGATTGTCTATTATTCTTGGGTGAAGAGATCGATATCACCTACCCGACGCGACAAAATAAAAAACTTCTATAAGCTGCAGACACAATCTAGCGTATTTTAAAACAGTAATTGTCTCTGACTGTGATGAAGTATCTTGCTATCCGAATATGATTGTGTAAGCTATTATGTAAATATGTATGTACACGTAATACTAGTATATCTAATTTATATAGTTTATAGTATAATATATATATATAGTTTATAGTGTATATAATATATATGTATATATAAGTACACATCTATAGTATATATATGTGTATATATATATATATATGTATAGTATATATATATATATATATAGTATATATATATGTAAACATATATACACATATTTATATTTATATTTATACATACATATGCATACATGCATATATACATGTATATATATATATATATTATATATATATATATAATATATATATATATTATTAATATTATATATATATAATAATATATATAAAACGTATGTAAAAAATAAAAATATATATATATATATATATATATATATTATGCATATATATATACATGCAATATATGTATGCATGTACGTATGCAAGAAAAAACATGTGTATATGTTTACATGTATATACTATGTATATACCATATATATATATATATATAAAATATATAATTGTATATATATATATATATATATATATATATGTATATATATATATATATATATATATATATATATATATATATATATATATATATATATATATATATATATATATATATAGACAATCACACATAAATAATATATAAATATATATATTCACACAGACAGACAGAGATACAGACACATTTCTCTCAGATAAGGAAGCGGACAATGCCACGGACACGGACATGGTCACGGATATGGGACAAGGAAAGATCACGGTCACGGACATGACATGGACACGGACACGGACACGGACACGGACACGGACACAGGCACGGGCACACACACACATATATATATATATATATATATATATATATATATATATATATATATATATATATGTAAACATGTCATAGCCTTCTAAATCAGACATAAATATATTGTGTATTTTTTGAAACACACACACACACACACACACACACACACACACACACACACACACAACGCACACACACACGTACATACACACATATATGTATATTGATCCATATGTATTAAATGTATATATATATATATATATATATATATATATATATATATAATATATATATATATATATATATATATATATATATATATATATATATATATATATATATATATATATGGCTATATATATATATATATATATATATATATATGTTAATATATAATAATATAATATATATATATATTATATATATACATATATATATAATATATATATATATATATATATATGTATATATATATATGTATTATATACATAATATTAATAATATATACATATAATACATATATATTATATATTAATAAACATATTATTATCCATAAATATTGTGGACATAATATATATATTATGATTAATGTTATATATATATGTTGCATATATTACATGCATGTATTGCATGCACATTATATATGCTAATACATGCCATGCACGTATATGTATGTATTATGTGTTATATATGCATGCATGCATACATATATATATATGCATATATATATATATGTGTTATATATGCATATATAGTATGTGTATGTATGTATATATATATATATAATATACATATGCACACACACTATATATATATATATATATATAATACACACACACACACACACATATGTATATATAAAATAAAATAAAAACATATCGCAATGTTGGTTCGTGCTTCTCAAAAGATACAAGTTTAATAGGTGAACATAGACATATAAAAGGAAATGAGATTAATTAGTTTCAACTTGGCATATTGTGTTTATCAACATAGAAGTTTACAAAGAATGATATATATATATATATATATATATATATATATATATATATATATATATATATATATATATATATATATATATATATATATATATATATCATTCTTTGTGTCTTTCAACATACACATTTACAAAGAATGGGATTAACTAGTTTCAACCTGGCATATTTGTGTCTTTCAATATACACAATTTACAGAGAACGAGATTATCTAGTTTTAACTTGGCATTTTTTGTGTCTTTTATCTCTTATCCCCCTCAGAGTTTAAGACGATCCGATTACCGCAGTACTTCCTCAACTCAAATATCTGCCCCCTACCCCCAGCCTCAAAATAGTGTCTAACTAGATATGGACACAGCATGACTGAATGGTCTACAATCCGTTTGGATCGTTTATACATAGTTCACCCGGGCAGAAATCATGATGCGGCAATTTTTTTTTTGAAAATGTTATATTTTAGTATACAAAACAATATATTAAAATAATAATAATACATATCATAGCGAGAGAGTGAATATACTACAGAATAATATAAATAAAAACATTGTATTTAGATCAATATATTTCTTTAAGTCTTTAGGTCTCTTAGCTATATGTATTGTACAAAGAGGAAGAATACTTCTAGTTCGTTGGAAAGCAACTAGCTGTCTACTTTAGTACATAGTCCGAATAAGTTGTGAACTGGTGATAGTGATTCAGTGCAACGGAAGGCCTGCACCATGTTCAAACGAAATAAAGATAAAGACAAAGATAAGGAAAAGAAGAAGAAAGGGAGCGCCAGCAGTTCTCCAGTAGTTAGTCGTGGTCGGAAAGAATCCATAGCTCCGCCTTCAAACAGTGTCACGCACGATGATTCGAGAATTAAGAGTCCTACACCCTCCCAATCAAGTGGGTCTAAAACGGGTAAGCGCCAAGCCCCAGCGCCACCAGACAGAAAGATAAATAGCAAAGTGGGTTTGCCGGGTTCTGGTACGGATGTGAATAAAAAAGAAAGAGATACGTCGCCCTCTGGCCGAGCTATCGAGGGATCGATCCGTAACGAAGAGATGGACAGGAAGGATGAGAAAAATCCATCGAAGCCTGGAAAGGTAGCTTTAGATGGGGAAGAGTCAGCTACTCCGCCGCCTACGAGAAACATGCCTATACCACATTCAGGCCAGGAGGTGGACCATCGAGATACAAAAGTACAGCATGAGGGGAGTGTGGCTACAAATTCTGTGGCCGCGCCCACGCGGACGGGAAGTACCAAAACGAATACAAAGACTCCGCCCAAGATGATCGCACCTTATAATGTATCGGCTAAGAGAAGGGCTAGCAATGTGACAAAGGACGATAGTAAAGATATACAGGTTAAAGATACAACACACACAGGGAGTGAACAGGATTACGGACCACCGGTCGATAAGGCGGACCTCCCGAAGAGACCCTCTAACACCGTCGCCTGTAAGTTTGCAAGTCGTTTGAAGAAGGTGGATTCATATATACATCCCAAACTTCTTTCTTTGTATGCGGTTTAGGTACACTCGTTCCCGTCCTTCCCTACTTTTGGCGGAAGAGTTCAAGGAGATTCGGTTGCGCGCATATTACTTCGGGTCTATTCGTGCTAGAGAATATCAGGACGAATGTTACCCGCATGTGTTTATATATGCAAAGTATGTACATACTTCAAATACAAACACACACACACATAAACGAACACACACAAACTCAAACGAACACACACGCACACAAACGAACACACACACACACATACACATACACCCACCTACACCCACACACACCCATACCCACAGACAAAACACCCATACTCACTCACACACACA
>LUCW03000943.1:27500-33130 GCA_001586965.3 Sphaeroforma sirkka | reverse complement strand
ATACAGGACGCGCTTTCTTAATGTATTCCAGGTGTGAAGCCCTTCAAGGAATCATGCATGTGCTGTTGAATGCATTCTTTTGTAAGAGCTCAACTGTCATGACATAGTGTGTGTCTGTAGTAGTCACTTAAGGACGGGTGCTATGTTCATATATGTGCTGCTGAGTGTGCTTGAGAGGATAAGCTGCGTTAACGACCACTTCAACCCCTATTGTAGATTGTTAATTTCGCAAAGTGGTCACAAAAACACGTACCTGTCTACAAAACACACGCACATCTCTCATACAATTAGGGGTTTATGTAAATGGTTCCCTCACTGCCCTGTGTTTCATTGTATGGTATCAAAATGCACGCGTGTAGCCATGGAATCAACGTACTGATATATACCCTTCGTAATTACATGTACTTGGTACTCCATGAATTGAACCACTCTCGCAAGACTCTTGGGCAAGCAATTATAAAAGCACTACTACCGTATGTTCATAAACGATGCACACAATACTGACTCATCCAGGCGGAATCACTTTATTATTAATCACCACCCATTAGCGCCATGCAGCGTGGTTGCTGGCCACTCACTTCCGTGAGCGTTTGCCGCGGTCTTTGCTGGTGCCTCTACTCCTACTTCTTGACGCTCGCCGCTTGTGACTAGCAGTGCGAGCCTTCCCCTCAGCCTCCCTATTCTTCCCCTCCCCACTACGCCTACCCCCATCAGTACGTTTATCGCCACCACTACGTCTACCCCCATCAGTACGTTTATTGCCACCACTACGTTTACCTCCATCTCTACGTTTATCTGCATCCCGGTCGTCGCCTCTGCGTCTCTTCGCGCGTGCACGTGACCCGTCACTCTCCCGCTCGCTCTCGTCACTGCTGCCGCTGGAAGACTCGCTGCTGGCACTGCTACTACTACTACTAGAGCTGTTACTGCTACTGCTAGAGCTGGACGAAGAAGACTCTGACCCACTATCCGACGAATCACTGGACTCAGCCTCCTGTTGCTGCTGCATGATGAGTTTGGGTGCGTTCTTGAGATGTTCGCGCAAGTCGTCAGTCAGGCCACCCAACCCAATGGATGTGAAGAAGTTGATCGCGAAGCGCGTGTTGCGTGGATGGTCCTTGGGCAGAAGGTTGCGGAAGTATGGCGACAGGAAGGGGTCTTGTAGGCGCTCGTTTAGCTTGGCTAGTCCCATATGCTCGGTTATTTCCTGAGATGGCGCGCGAGTGAGAGATGCGGTTATGAGTGAATGAAGCCGTGTAACACGATTGTCTGGGGCAGCATGTATGAGAATGTGTTTCCTTTCTCCAGGTGAACAAGAACATTCTTTTGTGTATTCTCGAGGGGACGATGGATGTGCCGAATGCATTTCCATTAAAATACACATGCATTACAGTGATCCCCATAAGTGATCGACAGTGTCGACTGGATTCAGAGTGCAGTGAGTGCACCCCTTGACCTTGTGCAGAGGTAGACGATATGGTTCATAGCCACACGCAACACAGATCCTGTACACACATATAACCGCGCACTCGTGTGATGTGAAACGCAAATAAGCCACCGCACAGGTACACCCGAATACACACACCTACGCAAACAACTACAACCGAACACACACCACTACACACTCAGGCACAATCGAACACACACCACTACACACTCAAGTACAATCGAACTCACGCTACAGACCTGGAAGAACACTTTGATGAAGATACGACTCGACGCATTCGTTTCCTCTTCATTCAGATGCACCGCCTCCAGCGTAGTCCAATTCACCGCGTCTGTGACACGAGTTGTGATAGAGCACATCAATACAAAGATATGATCTGTTTGAAACGTCTGAAACGTCTGAAATGCCTGAAATGTCTGTTATATCTGATTTGTCGGAAATGTCGGAAATGTCGGAAATGTTACATGAATGGAATATATACAGCTTATACGCTTTGGCTGTCTCCCACATCATGTGTATTTTTTGAATGTGCGGGGGTGTGAACAAGAAACCAGTCTGCAAGCAGTTGTAGATATTTTACCGAAGCCTGGCAAACATGGTTTGTAGGCAAAAACCCGACAATTAGCATACCGTTGAAAATTGCACTTTACAGCTGATGGAAGTAGGTTAGGGGTATAGGGTTTTTTAAGGTTTAGGGATTAGGGTTTACACAGCCGACCGAAAGGCTTGAAACATAAGTTGCGTCTCTAGGCGCTGGCGAGCGCGCGATGATTTGCAGCCGATACAACACCGGTTGTCTTACCATATTCATACACGCCACAGAAAAACGATCGCAGAACACCGTACACTTGCAAGAAAACGAAAAACCTACCTACACTTAATACAAAGATGAAATATGAGAAACCCTCGGATGAGTTATATCCGTTCGACGCATAAAGTCTGCACGAGTCAAACTTAAAAGTCATTTCAAGAACACATACCAATACAATGCATCACTTCCACCTCGCACGCTCGCGCCAACCACAACATTGAGTACCAATGGCGTACGTGCACGTGTCGCCGCTTGCGAGGATACCTCGATTCAAAGATAGGTAAAACCACACACGCTGTTATGTACAGCGATTTCCCTATATATATATATATATATGCATGCATGTATATATATATATATATATATATATATATATATATATATATATATATATATATATATATATATATATATATATATATGTATGTATGTATATATATATATATATATATATATATATATATATATATATATATATATATATATATATATATATATATATATATATATATATATATATATATATATATATATATATATATATATATGTATGTATGTATATGTAAATATATATATAAAATGTATGTATGTATGTATGTATATATATATATATATATATATATGCATATGTATACGTGTATGATAATAATGAGTGTGCGTGTACATCATATACGCGTATATTGGTGTCTCGTACCGCGGGTATATATACTCAAGAATCGTTCCGTGCATCATCTATTGAACTAAACATAAGTATATATCCCATCGCGAGGGACACCCAAGACCGCGCATACCTGTGAAGAACACGTGCGCAAAAACCTTGGCGACATTTCGCAGCCGGTTAGTTTCTAGTCGGTGGATCATATTGTACTGGAACACAAAGCACTGTTCGAAGGAGGTCTGGTATGCCTTGTTGACTTCACAGAAACGTTGCGCCATCAGCCCGAAGAACTTGAGGTAGGACCGTTCCTGCGAGCAACACTCCACGATCATCTCCACTAGATCGTCCTCCATCCCAGGCTTTAGCGTGTTTTTTAGAAGTTTGTGGCAGACCTAAGGTGTTGTGGTAGAGCGAAAGTTATGCTTGAAACTAAGCGTCGAGTCAAATTCCATAAGCATATATATATATATATATATATATATTGTGTGCGCGCGTGTGTGAGTGAGAGAGAGAAAGAGAGAGAGAGAGAAAGATATATACATGGAAATAGTATCCCACAAGCGTAAATTGATTCGCAAGGCCCTAGAAGCCGCTGCAGCCGAAGAGCTCAATTCTACGCCCGATTGTGATACAGCGTTTATTTGTATAATAGTGAAAACAATATAAATATCAGTGTACGAATACCGGTATGCGCCGCGACAAAAATATATATCACTTAATTGTACGCGGTATCTATGACTATACTATAAAGTAATACCAAAGCAACCGATAACAAACACATCAAGTAGCCCAAAGAGATACTGATCCAATATAGACACTTAACAGCCAAGGACAGTACTAACGATCCGCCATTGGGTTGTAGGGCTTATACCAAAGCAACCAAAAACAAACCCATCAAGTAGCCCAAAGAGATACTACCTACGCACTGATCCAACACAGACACTAAAACAGCCAGGGACAGTACCAACGATCCGCCATTGTGTTGTAGGATGGTATGTGAGACAGTCTACAACACCAGTTGTTATGTGTTCGCAACCACACGCGCGTGACATCGCCAGTGCATCTAACCCCTAAAACCCTAAACACCGCAAGCGCGTGACATCGCCAGTGCATCTAAACACTAAAACCCTAAACACCGCAAGCACGTAACATCGCCAGTGCATCGCATACCACATACCTCTTCAAAGTCCAGGGACGACATGATAGTAAGGTAGATAGTACGGCGCAGCGCAACCCGATCCACGCCAGTCATATCCACAATACCTGTGCGTGAAGGTGTGAGACCCAAAGGCTTCTATCAGGCTATGTGCGAACGAGTGAGTAAATGCAAATATGTATATACACAAATGCGTATGTATACACTCTGTACCTGTACGTGAAGATGTGAACCCCGAAGCCAGCTATCAAGCTATGTGCAACCGAGTAAAAAAACAGCAACATTATTAAAGTAAGTCTTACAGGCGTTGGACTAGCTATGTGTGAGCGAGTCAGAAGAGATATGCACTCCATGGCGAGATAAGGATTGAATTAAACATCGCGTATATGGGGAGGGTCCAAATCGTCGCACACACCTAGGTGCGTTGTAGTGAAGTGCAATATGTAGAAAACAGAGTGACAGGGAACAACATAAACCATATTTTTCAATGCAGACTTACTGTGACAACGTACATGACCCACAGTGTATACGGCAACCACCGGCAATCGCTCAGCTAGACTAACTCAGGACCTTCACATGCCGACTTATGTGCAATAGCCTCTGTAGGTTCAAGGCTTATGCATCTCACACATATATAACGGCTGCTGTTCCAAACAGGTACAACCAAATATAACACCCAACACGCGCTACTACATTACACTGCGACATCAAAGACCAATACAGACACACGCCACATACCCCCAACCATAACACCAACAAGTGATACTACACTACATTAAGACATCAAAAACCAACACAGACACACGCCACATACCACTAACCATAACACCAAACAAGTACCATAACACTACACTAAGACATCAGAGATTACCACAGACACACGCCACATACCGCCATCGGCTGGCTTCTCCTCTTCTGCTTCCTCTTCGTCACTGTCACTTTCGTCTTCGCTGCCACTGCCACTGCCACTGCCGCTGCCGCTGCCACTCTCATCACTTGACTCTCCCAAGATACCCTTCTTTATCTGCGTGTATTTAGCCTCGTTTTCCTGCTCAATTTGGAACAAATATACCGTCAGCGTGTTTCTATCAGTGTGTATTTGGTCTCAAAGTATGATCCATGCGGAAGACCATGTCTTGGCGTATTCTGAGATTGTTGCCCTGTTCTATTCAATTTGCATATTGTCCCTATTCGCCGACAAAATCGTATATATTCATATATATCAAATGCGTTTATATATAGATACATATACATAGATAACAAATAAGTCCATATATAGATGCATATACATAGATAACAAATAAGTCCATATATAGATGCATATACATAGATAACTAACAAATGTGTTCATATATAGATAGATATTCATACATAACAAATGTGTTCATACATGAAATGTCCTCGTACATAGATACATGTACATACATAACAAATGCGTTCATAAATTAATACATATACATACATAGCACATGAGTTCGTACATAGAAACATATACTTACATAACAGATGTGTTCATATATGAATACATGTAAATACATAAATATACGTTCTTACATAG
>LUCW03000943.1:0-17500 GCA_001586965.3 Sphaeroforma sirkka | reverse complement strand
ATTTTCACGCACGTTTGACTGGCCACTTGAGCAGCGATCTGACACTGTGCAGATTAAAAGATCCACTAGATCTGCACATGGCTCGAACTACGTCTGCACATTCTTCGAACTACGCAACTCTCAATTAGAACAATTATAATTAAATCGTCATTGGGTGCTATATCTAAAATCGATGCTTTACGATTGTGCGAGTCTTTTTGAATAAGTCACGATCCATTTAATTGAAAGATTGTGCCATGGTGAAGAAAGCTGAATAGGTAATAGGAGGCGCGTTGTACATCGATACCAATTGAACGCCCCGCGCCAATAGCTAAAGTATGGCAGAGAATCTTGAATATTGACGAACATTCAAAATAAAATGACTCATATAATATCGCATGATTTGTTCCTATTTTATTTGTCCTAATATTTTCACTGGCATGTACGTCGAGTACATTGCCCTTGGTATGTGCGCTGCCTATTTTCATTTACACGTATAAGCTTTGAAGACTCATAGCGATTTTCCTATTGTGACCGCCGGCATCACCTACGGCTGCAACGCGCGGCGAGCACGGGGCGCTGCTGTTAGACATCTCGCTCATACTGTTATAGCCGCTGTCTATAGGAGAATCGCACTCTACCGTTCGGCGGCCCTTTTTATCCAGATCCGGCCAATATCTATATATGTAATTCTGTACCTCATTGACACTCCAACGAGACTCGGGATTGATGTTCAGCATATGCACAAGTAGTTCACGCTGCACATGTCCTAAAGTAGTCCATGGTGCCGCACTCAGTAGGTCTTCTGGTTTACATTGGTATTTTCTGTATTCTTTAGAATTTGCATTTGCCTTCGACCACGGAAATCTGCCAACAAGCAGGCAATACATAACTATACCAAGAGCCCACACATCCGCTTTCTTAAGATCCATAGTAATCCTCGGAGCTGCGTCCTGCACGAGCAATTCAGGTGCCATATACGGAATAGTTCCAATGTGTCGCTTATAGGTGGCTTTTGAGTCACTGCTGATTACTTCCGACAGCCCTAGATCAATTAGCTTTACGGTGGACTTGCTTTCGTCGAGAACAATGTTTTCTGGCTTGATGTCTCGGTGTGCAATACCCATATTATGTAAATATCCCACAGCACTCGATAATTGAAGCATATAGCTCTTGACAATAACAGTATCCAGTCCTACATCAGGCACAACTATGTCAAACAGCTCACCGCCGCTGA
This sequence comes from Sphaeroforma sirkka, assembly GCA_001586965.3. Lineage (NCBI taxonomy): Eukaryota > Ichthyosporea > Ichthyophonida > Sphaeroforma > Sphaeroforma sirkka. The sequence goes on along the minus strand of LUCW03000943.1, from coordinate 16,284 downwards.
GATACTCCTGCACCAAAACCATCACTTTGTGATTTCTCGAAGTAGCAATCAAATCAATAACGTTTTCATGGTGCACCATGCTATGTATTGCGGCTTCTCTGCTGATTGAGTACAGATCTCGATTTTCTAACAGCTGCTCTTTGATCACCACAACCCTTCCTGTTTTCGCCTCTTGTGCTAGAAAGATCGTGGCTGTGCTTCCGGATGTCAAATTCTGTAGAACTACATATTCTTGTAGCAAGTGTTTGAAGACCCTATGCTTTTTACTGGTCTTGTGCCTTATACATTGGTCAACCTGCTCAGCAACTTGCTCAGCAACTTTAGAAGCCTGCTCGGTAACTTTAGAAGCCTCCGTAACTACGGGCTTCTTGTCGACATCGATGGTGAGAGCCATCCAGTCTAAAACTTTCTTAACTGACATTGTGACAATTTTGAAATTAAGATATCAGAATTCAAGGAAACACACATATATATATATATATATATATATATATATATATATATATATATATATATAACTTGAAAGAAAAATTACGGCCTTGTAAATTCATTATTTAGAAGGCTATGACAGTTTCCTAACTCGACACATTTTTGGGGTCTTTTCTGTTGTCACTCTCTCTCACTGAGAGTAATATGAGAACCTCAGAAGCCTTCTAGTTTTTAAATCAGACAAGGAAAGAAAGTGCATATGCTTTTGTCTAAAAAGAACCTTCCCCTTCTCTCGGCCGCGATTAGAAGATAGTATCCAATCAGAAGCTTAAATGGTGATAAGAATCGCTAAAATTTCGAAAACGTGATAGACACGACGGCTGTTTCAGTTTTTGACTCGTGTTTAGTTATGTCATCAATTCTCTACTGCGGTATTGGGCTATTGGCTATTGCCCCACTCAAGAAGTCTCATTTAGTTCTGAGTGGCTTCTCTCACTTCTCACTTCTGTAATTCTGTCTCACTCAGGTCCAGCCGTCCACGCCTTCAGGGCAGGGCAGAGACTTCAGAGTTCAGAGTCTCTTGACTCTCATCAACTCGCTTGTTGCCACTTCGTGTAAAGTTGTCACTTGTGTCAGTTGTCACTTGTCAGACTTCAGACTTCAGATTTGAGATTTTAGACATTTGTAGAGCTTTAGACTTTAGAGTTTAGACTCATTTAGAGTAAGACTATAGAGGAGTACTCAGTTTAGCCTTTAGAGTTTAGACTGTATTTTGCTCAACAGTTTTTAAGAACGTGTGTTAATAAAATGTTGAGTCGTGTCTGTGTGACAATCTGTGACTCCGCGTTGTTCGAAATTCTGCTCCGGGTATATCGTCGCATTTTGCCACCCAACCGGAACCAATTGCCCTATTGGCAATTGCCCAATTTCAAAGAGCTTATCGATGAGAACTCAGAATTGTTAGGGCGAGTTCAAACGGTTTAGTACCCGGTCTAATTTTTCTTTTCGTTTCGTTTTTCTACAACAAAACATACATATAAAAAAAACACTATAAAAAATCATGACCGAGATTTAATTAGTCATTAGAGTGCTTTTTAAAAAAATTTAAATTATAAAACAGGACAAATTGAAGGTTCATTGTGCAAGACGACTGCAAGCTCAATTGATGAGTGTCAACAACTCAACAGTCAACACCTCATAATTCACAATTTCACATACATAAATCTATTGTTTATTTTAACAAATTACCGCAATTCGTGTTTTTGTTGTTTTTTTTTATGTCGTTTTTTAGGAGGCTGTATTTTATTTTTTGTTTTTTGTTTTTTTTAAAAAAAAAAACAGATCTAAAAAAATACAAATTTTAATCATAGCCTTGAAATCAGAAGGCCGTGAAATAAATACACAAAATTAGCAAACAAACAACTTCCTCAGCTCTCCCACTACTACTAAATACTATTTACAAACTCTAGTAGACTCTCTTTCAGAGAGAGAGAGACTCTGCTCTCTACTAGCCTCTACTCTCTTATTTTTTTCTTTTAAATACTACTAATCGCTCTCTAGTAGTCTCTACTACTGTAGAGTAAATAGTAGTAGTGAGACTGAGAGCTAACCTCGTATCGTTATAAGTTGCAACGCAAATAAATGATTCGTTAAACGTTGAAAATCAAACATATATTTCCTTTTCTGTGTCCCGTTTATATGTGTAAGGCCATATTCCAGGTTAGAAAATAGGCGTATACATACCAATATTTTGTCCTGACGACACATTCTGTTATTGAAAACTGAGACCAAAGGTTATAAAATAGGTGCACTATTCAGGTCACATTATACAGGTACGTTGCAACACTAAAAAATAATCCGTTAAACGTTTAAAAATTAACATTCATATACATGACGCCAAACGTTATGAGGTTATAGACTGTGAGACTGTGAGACTGTGATAGGGAGAAAAGACAAAGCTGAAAACTTGAACATATTCATCGTAAACGCTTTTTTTCTAAAGAACGTCTATATTCTAATATGGGTCAAAACTCACAAGACTCTCTCTCTCTCTCTCTACTAGAGAGAGCGAGAAAATTAGGCCTATTGTGGGATTTTATGAGCCATGAAATTCTGAAAGCTTCGAGTCTCACGCACCCGACAGCCTGATAAGGTCCGAACATCGTGCACCCGTCACGACAACTATAGGGCCGTCAAGATATAAACAGTCGAGACTTTGCTCTTGAGAGAATGTAAATTTATGCAAAGTTTATGCGTTATTTTAACGCAGCGGTCGAACATCAAAATAAAAATGTAAAAACAAAAACATTCACCAAAATTTTTATTGTTTATATATCATAAGTACTAGTATGCAGTTTTTATGCACTCTACAGCAACAAGTGCATAGCCTTCTTCATTTTAGAAGACGAGCATCTGCAGGATGCACTTTAGGGGTAGGCGAGTAGGTGGAGGTTCGTACTTCGTAGCAATCGTAGATTCATAGGCTCTAATGGCAGTAAATATGTTCATAGGTACCAGCTTCAGGTGCTCACCTCTCTAGCTATAACTAATGATTACATTAAGGGCGTGATTTTACTAACATCTATAACAACAATATTCACTGCAACAAGTTCAGGTGTTTCAGCGTAAAGATTGGTGCCAGTGTGTTCATAGTTGTTGACTACAAATTCTAAGCCATAAGTTCAGAGATGGGATAAAGAAGGTAAAGATGCGTTATAATTAGTCTTTAAGTGCTTTTAAGCTAATTGATGGACAATAAAGAGCTGTTTGTTTAATGAAAATAGCTGTTATTAACCTATCACGAGCTTTTCAAGCAATTGAAAGCGCAAAGACAGTCGGCAAAGACAGTCAATTAATAATAATTGAAATTTATTGACCTTATTACACGGGGCGATTAGCTCGCGCGTCGACATTCCCGGCTTCTGTCTAGTTTGTGATGCGGAGGTATTTGTTTGGGTTGTGGCAGTGCTCTTCTGCATAATTAATATCACTTTAGGTATCGCTTCGATTCCAGCATTACGTCATTTTGGCAACAGATCACCAGTCTTCCGTCAAGACAGGGTCGTCCTCGTGTGGGGGAGCACGAACTTCCATCTCGTCGGTTGACTCAGATTCGAATCCACTATCCGCCGAATTTTTTAATTTAGAGTCGCAATGTCTATCAATCACCAGACCTTCATCTTCACTCTCTACGATGACCCAATGAGCTATAATATATTCCTTGATCGCTTGCGCATCCCATCTCTCGCTTGGGATCTCGGCCAACATATGACGCAGCAATGTCAGATGAGTCGGTAGGAGGTTTTTCCACGGCTTACGGCTAAAATCTTCTCGGCGGAATCTTCTATATTGAGCACAAGACTTATCCGCTTGAGCCCACGGAAATGTACCAGTCAGCATGCAAAAGAAAGTAATACCAAGCGACCACACATCAGTCTTGCACAAGTCTGTGCTGATATATTTCTGACTGGAATTAGCCATCAGTTCAGGTGCCATGTAGGGAACAGTACCTACATGTCTGCGTACGCGCTTCCTCCGGGCATCGTCAGACAAACCAAAGTCTATGACCTTCAGATTGCTTTTACTCTCATCAAGGATGATATTCTCAGGTTTGAGATCGCGGTGTGCGACATTTGCTGAGTGCATGTCAATGACCGAATTGATAAGCTGTAGCAGGTAACTTTCTGCTTGTTGGACCGGCAGGCCAACATCTGGCACAATAGCATCGTACAGTTCACCACCAGAGCAGTATTCCTGTAAAATCACCATTGCTGTTTGATTGGCAGCAGTGGCAACAAACTTTACCACACTACTGAACTCGCAACGACTGTGCATAATTGCCTCTTTATAAATCGAACTAACTTCCCTATTTTTGAGAAGTTGTTCCTTGATTATCACGAGGGAGCCAGACACAACATGTTTAGCAAGAAAAACTTCAGCAGTACTACCATCACGAAGCTGTTCCACAACAACATAATCTTTCAACAAATCGTCATAATTACGCTTTTTATCACCCAAAGAGGTGAGGGTACTCAAATCGTGAGAGCTCAGTACTTTGGGAACACCATATTCATGAGTTTTATAATAATGCGTGGATATATTAGAAGGAACAAGCAATTGCGAATTACTAAGAACGGGCAGTGGTTGTTTATTGTTATCTCCACCCCCAAAGGGCGACGCAAGCCAATCCAGAATTTTTTGCATAAGTGCGTTGCTTCCGTGTATATATATTTCTAGAAAATTAAATGCTTACGCAAAACTGAAGATGAATTCGCAATGTGTCGTCCTTTTGTACTCTCGTCACACGGGCGCATGTGTGCGAGTGTGTGCGATTGTGCGTTTTCAATTTATTGAGGGCGCCGATTAGCTGGGGCCTGGGACGGCGGACCACTCTTGTGAGTGATGTCACTTTAGGGCTTTTGGTCATCAGTCCAAAAAATTGAGATGTCTCACTGAGTTACAGACGTCAGAACTGGTCAGAAAACTTAAAAAGCCTACGAAAAAGAAACAAAATTGTGTTTTTTTTAAGAAATACTTATTATATATGTTCCGCAGATTTTCCGGCCTTCGGGATTTCGTGTGGCTGGGTCCTGGTCCTCCTAGACCTGGTGTCCTTGGACTCCTGTATGTCCTGTCCCCTTACTCTCAGAGAGAGCGAGAGTCTCTGTCTCTGTACATAGCTGAGAGAGTCGGACAGACTTAGGTCTTAGGTTCAGCGCTTTTGCTCTTGTCGGTTAGGTGTCGGAACTCGGCACTCGGCACTTGGCAGTTCGCAGTCGGCAGAGTAGTCTCCGGGCACTCCGCAGCCTTATGTACACAGTCAAGCTAGTACACAGTCACACACACACAAGTCACATGTCACACACAGTTACACACACAGTTACACACACAGGCACCTGTCACACAGTCACATAGACACTATTAGCTGCAAGAGGCTTCAGCTTCAAGGTCCACACTTCACTGGGGTGGTTCAAGCCTCAAACCCAAGGATTAGTACAGCTGTAGAGAGTATAGACAGCGTATTGGCTTTCATAAATCGCTGGGTTGATATACGACAACGACATACATCCCTGAAAAAATGTCGTCGCGACATGTATGACATGTCGTTTACCCAAATGTCGGCGTCGTTTACCAACCCAGATAAATCGACCAGCTGGCCGGCGTAGCCGCTGTGTCAGGCTGTCAGCAGATTAGCACTCAGGCTGACTCAGCAGTCAGTCCACTCAACTCCTCTGATCTGAAGAGTAAAGAGTGAAGTGAAAGAGGGGCTTTTGGGGGTATTTTTAATTCAAAATATATCACCGCTTACTTCGGTTGGGAAGGGAGGTTTACATTTTGTTTAAAACACTACAGGGAAGTATCTTGTACGGTTTTCAGTTCTCTATAATAAATAAATTAGAAACTATGTATATTTGGGAGTTTAAAAACCCTCTCCTCGCGCGTGTGTGACTGAGTGTGCCATCAGCCCGTCACCGACTGACCGTGTTTTTCCAGTTGTATTCTTGCTTCATAATTCCTTGGGGGAGCAAATGGGTGCATACCTCTGGGCTACATATGTATGTGTTCGGAGCATCGTTTTCAATTGTTTACTCATTTCATAAATTTCAATATCAACTTCAACTTGCTACCGCTGGTATCATATTGTATTATTGCACTTATATTGGGCCTTTCTATAATTCTATATTTTTCTTGACCTTTTGTACTCTAAGTGGCTAGAGTAGAGAGTAGGTTGCAAATGAGAAAAAAAAAGACTTACATTTTCACCATATTTGGGGGTTGTTTTTTATATTATATATATATCTATTTTTAAGGAATATTTCTAAAAATATATATATCCTTTTAGTGATCAGTGCATGATTTAAAAAAGCCATAAGAAGGTCAAACCGTCAAAGGTGGTGAAAGGTGAAAGGCTGAGACACGAGAGTTGTACTGAGACTCTGAAGTCTGAGACTCGGAGTCTGAGACTTGAGAGTTGAGACTTGAGAGTTGAGAGCTAAGCTCAATGCGTTAAAAGTTGTGACTTTTATTTTGCTTCGAATAAACATTAAAGTTGTAGCTTTTATATCTCGATAGTACACTTCCATATATGATAGGTGCATTTTTCAGATCACTCAGGTGACAGTCGTCACAACTGAAAGGCTCAAATGGCCTAAAATTTTCAACGATCGGACAGCTTTTTAAGTGCAGTTTCCAAAATAGCTTTGTAGTTGATTTGTCCTAAATAAAAGTTATAACTTTTAAAAATCAAAATGTAAACATTTAAGTTGGAACTTATATTCCGTATCCCTATAACTTATTGAGCTTAGGTTGAGAGTCTGATGGACTAAATTACATAGTCTGAACTCTGAAGTCGGAAGTTCTCAACGCTAAAAGTATATACGCGCACAAGCCTACACAATAAAGAGCCGACAGCTATTTACATAACAGCCTACAGCCCTGCAGCCCTACACCCTACACCCTACACCCTACAGCCTAGTAGTAGCCTACAGGAACTGGAGGCCAACAGCTGAAAACGTAGCACGTTTTACTTTTTTGTATAATGCAGGTTTTTTGCTATTTTTTAAAATAGGTACTTTTTTTAAAAACTCCTTTTCTCTAGTATTTTAGTATATTGCACACCCTACTGGCTGCTGGGCGCTGGCATTGGCAACGAAGTACGATTTACGAAGTACAAACCCGCGACCTTTTTTTGGTTTTTATTAATACCTGCAGGCTGCAGTCCTGCAGTTAGACTCAGTGCAGTCCTACACACTAAATTTTGTACAATGAGTATTGATTTTTTTTTTAAATAACAACTGAATACTGGACAGGGGTTGTGTTCATTCTATTTTTGAGTAGAGAAGAGCGTTTTCATGTAGCAAAAAATAAAAAATCACAAGTGGCACGCCAGACGGCCAGAGTGGCCTACTAATATTTAACTTTTAAAAAAAATAAGCTCTCTCTCTCTTTCTCTTCTCTGTAGAATAGAGTAGAGAGAGAAAGCGGCGGGCCGTAGCGGCAGGGCGGGGCGCGAATATACTCTTATAAGTGCGGTCAGTCGATTGATGACGAATTGGTACATCTCCTCGTTATCTATTGGCTATTGATTGATGAATCATCAATTATATCACGCTTTCAAGAGAGCGTATAAACCATATCATCCCCATGGACCTCACCATGTGGATTTATGACCCTCTCTCTACTAAATAATAGATAGGGGAGAGTGAGAGAGAAACGCTTTTTTGGTCCCATCAAAAGTTCAAACTCTTGTAGATTGACTAAAAGATTTGGCACTACATCTAAAATTCTAAATAAATACAACTTTCTTTTTACAAAATACAATCACTATCATCATACTAATTTTTTCTTGCTCTTTTATGTTATACAGTGTACATAAATACAAATAGTCAAAATCAAATACACTAAAATAAAAAACCCTTTATTATTTATAATTTTATATATAATTATAAATGTACATAATAATGTATACAGTCATAGCCTCCAAATATTCTTTTTAGGAGGCTATGGTACATTATGTGGCATTTTTTTGTTTTTGTTTTTGTTTTGTTTTTGTTTTAAAAAAAAACATACATATGTACAATTATACAGTAGAAAACAAAAATAGATGATAGCCTAGTGCTAACCTCATTCGGTTACGGAGGTATACGCAAAAAGTTATAACTTTTAAACGTAAACACACCAACGTTTTAGGAGATATAACCTTTAAACGGGACAATATCGATGAGAAATTTCCAAATTGTGCACTCGAAGAATTGAATTGTCCATATGTGAAAATTTTCGGGCCTCGATACATTTTTAGCCACTCAGAATCAGTAATGTACCCATAACTATAAGTCACGACATCATCTACCGCAGGCCACAGTCGGTTATGGCAGTAAGCCACTAACGGTCGCCGTCAGGCGTCAGACGTGGCCCGGCGGGCCTCGGTAACTAACAGTTAAGCAGTATCTCGTAAAAATTCTAACCTCTTTGTAGTTTGTACTGAAAAAAACAAAGAGGACAATTCTGGAGTTGACATTATGAGGGTCATGACCAAAAAAAAAACACCATCCCAAAATGACAGGGTCCAGATCACATCAAAAAGTTATAACTTTTAAACGTGAAAGGTGGGTACACATAAAAGTTATAACTTTTAACGGAATGAGGTTAGGCCTTGTGTCTTGTGTGTGATCGTCTATGAAACAGCCTTCTTGTAACTTTAAATATGCAAATATTTATGATATGAAGAAGGCTTTGAAATTTTAATATAATTTTCTATTCAAAAATATAGAATAATAGTCTATGTATCGGCCTCCCTGTGTGAGCCTGTGACTCCTGTGAGGCTCCTTCAGAGGCCCAGAGTCATAGGGATTAGAGAGACAGCTATGACCTGTGACTTGTGAGTCTGTGACTGTGAGACAGTGTGAGAGTTGAGACTTAGTTGAGACGTGTGTGAATTGTGAGCGAGTGATTTTAAAATTGCGCGCACTGCCGCCTGTAGGCTGTCGGTCTGCCACCCCTGACGGCCTTACATTTAGTCATTAGTGATTTTGAGTGTTGACTGATGACTGTTGACTATTGACCGCTGACTTTTATCTCGGGCCTCCGAGGTTCTGACGCATCAACTCCCAAGCCTCTAACACTATTATCAATATGTATCAATCACTCCGATATATATGAATCAACATACTATCTACTACTTCTACTACATAGTAAATAGTATCTACTACATTTTCAAACATAGCTAGGAAACGCAATTTTAGTTGCTGTTATATTTATACCAGCCTTCAAAAAAATAGAACTATTAGTTAATAGTTAGTACTTCAATCCGATCGGCTAAATATCCTGCTTTCATATTTTAATGAGTGAATTCAAATTTTAGTTAACCACCCTCTCAGTCTCAGGTCTCTCTGACACTCCCAAACACCTCAAGAGATGGGCGAGTCGCAGTCTATCTAGCGCAATTTGAGATGCTGTTATATACTCTTATTGGTTGTTTAATATCAAATAAATATACTTCGCCCGCATTTTCATAAATTTTTGGTCTTTGTCACCTAGTTTCGAGTCGCTGTCTCATAGTATTGTCATCTTGATTATTCAGTTCGCTGGATTTGTTGTTTGTGGACAACTCGGTAGCATTCGACTCAGACTCGCCTGCGTGTGTGTCGGCTGAGGTCAGATTTGTATTCTGTTGGGATTGTAACTCAGGTTGAGTGTGTAAACTTGGCTGCATATTCGATTGTGTGTGTGCATCCAGCGGTGTCATACGTGGACGTTTAGGTGCTTGTGCCTGCATATCTGGCTGGGTTTGTGATGTCGTTGTTGATTGCAAGTCATGCACAGGACCGCTGTGCTGCATCTGCGTGGCTGTTCTATATTGGGACGTAGGCTGCACCGTTTTCGCCGCCTGTAGTTTAGTGTTTTGAGATGGTGCTCTCGGTTGAGACTGTGTGGCCGCACTATGCGAGCGTGCCTGATGATGGTCGTCGGAGATTTTTCTTTTGCGCTTAACAGTACTTTGAGACTTCCCATTTGCAACTATCTCGTCTGAGAATTGCTTGTGGCTTCCGTTTGGGTTCTGTTCAGGAGGTGGCCGTGTTCCTGTGTGTACAGTATATATGAAACATCAGTCAACGACCGTGCTGACAACAGGATACTAGAGAATCTCCAATTCAACACAACACACAGCGGTGCTTGCCATTTGGGGAAATGGTAAGAAGTTGAAACAATATAAATTCTAAGCTATAAACACCTTGCTCGGAAAGAAACTATAAAGATAGTCTAAGCCAATGTGTACAGAACAAAGGCGAGTAGATGAACCGTGAGGGAGCATCTGGGCATGCACGCCTCTATAAGCTGTTGTTTCACGCGCAAATTCTTCACCAGCAAATACGTTCAGAAGCCAACGGCGCATACACTCAGATAAGACTTCCGTTTTTCGTGAAAAAAAATCTAACAAAATTGGCGTCTAAGAAGGCAATTCGCTCTCAGAAGCCTCGAGTTTGACCTGAAATCAATATCTACCCGCACTTGTACGCATGTTGCGGATGCTCATTGTCAAGTTGAACTTACAACTGATGTGATCACACAAATTACCATCGTTGTCGTGCTCCGACCCGGCCGTTGCAGGGGGGAAGGGGTCCGGGCATGGGTACGGGGGTGCACAGACACACAGGGTATGCCTGCGTTCAATTAGGTACGTTGAAAACTCGTCCAGAAGCAATCTCATCAGATGGAATGATCCAAAGGACTTGGCACTTCTTAGTGTAAGATCCCGCACAAAGAGGGTGGACATGAAGGACCATACAGTCAGGAAGCGCCGGCTGCTCTTGTAATATGCCTCGGATACGGGCTGCGGGGAATATGACCAATAAAAAGCGGTGAGCACATTTAGAATAGTACTGATGGTATGGATATGCCACTATACAAATGCCGTACTGATCGAGCGAAATGTTCATTGAGCGCATGCAATTATTCGACCATACAGAATATTGGATGTGTACGCAATTATTTCTGCTTTGCTGATATATAGACCTGTGTGTCATACTTCAGTAGGCCTATATACAGGAGAGACGCTATACAGGAGAGATGCTATACAGGACGACTAGGCTCATTCTCGGTCCATCAAATCTAACTGGATGAGATAAAATTGTCGACGCGGAGAGTACTCAAATTGAGAGTGATAGCTACTATAGAGTGATAGCTACTATCGTCCTCACACATTGCACGACTATTGTATCCCAAGTCAAAAGCACTACTTGCTTATCGACTCGGTAGAGCTTGATAGGTGACAACACACCACCCACATATACACAAGCAGCATCGTATTCGATTCCACTACATATACACGAAATTCTGCACCAGGGTCAAAATCTGCTACCTATAGACATTAAATTCGTATCTGCTATACATATACACAAGTATGCATCAACTCAGCGTCAAAATCTACTACCTAAAGACAAAGACATGCACCACTTTTGAATCCACTGCCTATGGTTAAAAGAAAAAGTGTGTGTCACATTCGAGGGCACCTATCCATACACATATTACATACGTCCCCTAGCGTTCGATCAATCACGTGGCCTAGCCATAAAGTCCACGTTTCTACCGCCGCTTCTGCACCCAAAATGGCTTCGAATTCGGATTCAATTGACAGCATGACTGTTTCATCGCAGCCGCACACGGCTACGGCCTGTTCTCGCATACTCTTCTTGTCTATGCGACACCAGTCGTCCAGCATTTGCACGACCTAAACAAATAGCCAATTACCATAGGGTCTTGCGTAAGCTGTGTGTAATTCATGTGTAACATATGGAACAACGTAACCCCACCCCTCCCGATCTCAAACCTTGCGCCCGTTTTGACGCAGTGTCTAGAGTGTCTTTGCACCGACTGTGCCTCACTATGTACCCTTGTTGGCTAATGCCAATCGTGGTACGTGGAATCAACGAGGCTGTGCAACTGGCTGCATTGATGAGTTACAATGTGTTTTTGCAATGAGCAGGTCACCACCAACTTGTATATATTTGCACTTTTCCACCGAAAAGTATAGACGGGAGAGTATGGCAAACGTTTATGAGTTTGCTGTCGTGTCCGACTTTTAAGATACTCAGAATGCACACCGCGTCTGAGGTTTAATTTAAGCACGATCATCATAAACAGACGAAAATATTAAAATCTCAAATATATACCGGTAAAACAAGTACTTATCACTCATGAATAATGCAACAACGAGGACAATGATTATCTCTGGCCCATCCAGTGATATACACACAATCAAACATCATTCTTAAGAACCTTGCTTGAGTTTCGCACCTCCCGATGCACCACCACACACTCGTGACCGCCATTACTCACCTGTTGTTTGTTTGTCAACACAGACCTGGCCGCCTGTATAAGATGGTTGAGTGAGGTGTGTCTTCTAAGCGCATGGGTGAATACATTCAGAGCCCTCCTCCTGGCAGCCAGTAGCATGGTAAGGTCGATGCCCGCTGATTCAAGCACGGGATTGCTTTCAGCGCTCCCAATACCCTGTTCGACTGTAAGTGAGAGTGGACATTGGAGCTTGAGTCAATTCAGTGATTAACACGTCCGTGTATGAGAAATCCGGCTGCTTGTTGACAGTGAACTTTTGTCATCTCTGGTCATGGAATACATATGGTGAACTTATGTCATCTCTGGTGATAGTAATATATACGATGCATGAGTTCGCGAGAATTGTGTGTCACAGATGAACTTTGCATTGCTGCCTATACACGCGTGAGTTATCAGAATAAAAAGAAATCGATGAAGTCACACAATGAAGTCACAAAATGAAGGATTCAAATGGATCATAATGATAAAGGCATATGCTGCGAAAATAGACAAGAACCACCCAATGCAATACAACCTTGGCAGTGGAGCTTGAAATTATCATATCAGCCTAAAGATTCCCGATAACAGTTTAGATGTAAGGATCTGAATAGAATACATACGCTGAGACGCGTGCCTAGGACTTACCAGAGTTACTAGTGTGTTGCTTTGCACCTATCGCACTTTGCCGATACACCTGGAGAGATGAACTTCAGCAAAACACCACAACGCAAACTATAGTTTATTTTAATACAACTATAGTTCATTTAAATACACTCCTCGCAAGTTATCAGCCGACTCAAATCACCAATCAAGGCTTCTCGATACATTTAACATACTTTTAATCTTGTCCGCGTTGTGTGCATTCGTATTCGCGGTGCCAGCATTGGCGAGTGCGGTCTTGAGCCAACTATCCACCTGTTTGGCTAGCAGTCGGATGGACTTGGTCACAGCGGGAGAGATCTTGCCTAGAACATCGGGCAACAGGCTTTTGAGCGCAGTCTCGTACAGTATACTATCGCACCGATATATATATGCACAGCACTCTGTGTGGTATAAGGGGTTTATAAGGTGAATACGATATCAATGCGATGAGTAGAGATGGCCTTTGATTTGTTATCCCGGAGGTATGATTCCTAGGTCCATGTACATTGTAATGTAGCAGTGAGCATGTGTGTAGAAAAATATCTTGTAAGCTGATACCATCCGCTTCTTAAATGCGTGAATCAATATAACACCCTGCTACCACATCTGTGTATTCAAATCATAAAGACGTCTAGCCACACTTTGTCACCCAGAACGAGAACATTCCACACCCAGTACTACTGACCATGTTTTTTCTCTGCAAAGCAGAAACTACACCCAAGCGCGTATACGGCATTTAGTTACTATCTGTATATATGTGTGTCTATACCCAAAAAAAAAATTGGACTGAAGGGACAGATGTCAGCTACCTGCGCTGCTGGCCACTCTCAGACTCCCCAGGGACAACTCCTTCCAGAACACATGAATCACCGATGCCATTGTGTAGAAACTGGGCTCGGGCTGGTCAAAGGTCAGGTTTTGCAGGGTATGTAGCAGAGTTTCACAGTGTCCCCTAAACAGGGCGATAAACTTGGTGGTCTCGAGATTCTCAGCCATTTGGTAGGTGGCTAATACAGGCGGCCTCAACCCCGATATTTGCTGAGCCGTGGTGTTGTTCTTACTAATATGTTGTGTGTTCGCAGGCTCGTTCGTGCTGCTGCGAGATGGTATACTCCTGCCGTCTTGGCCTGAGTTGCCGTCAGGTATCTGCTGCTTGTGTGTCTGAGGTGTTTCTTGTGGCCCTAGTCGAAAAGCCTCCTCCTCCACTTTGTTCACCGGCGCGATACCGCTTGCAGTACTGTGCACTGAGTTATCGCCCAGAGTACCCCCATTAGCGTTCGCTCCCTTACTTACGTCCATACTGCCTCCCTTTATCATCCCGTCTAACGGCTCACTGGGTTTGGTCGTATCGCTCCTACCCGCATTCACTGAGCCTGCCTCTACACCAGTAGTAGACGCCGTACGCGCTGCTAGCCCTGAACTTGTACCCGCAGCCTCAGCAATAGCCCCGCCAGCTGTGCTGCTGTCATCTGCCAGATGATTCCTACCAGTACTCCCAGCCACCAGTTCACTGGACATGCTTTCTGTTTCATTGCGCTCCGCCATATCCCGCACATCCGGTACGCGCATGTTTGCGAACTCGCTGATGGTGGGGAATGGTGGCAGTGGTAACTCGAGCACTTGGTACGAGCCTGCTGCTGGTTTGGTCTTCCCGTGGCGTGCTTTGCTGCCTCCTGTGTGGGCTGCAAACTCTCGACCTGGAATGGTACATGTGAACGAGTGCGAAGGAATGATCGAAACGCGACTGGTTGGAATCGCAATGTTTTTGTCCTCCCTTGACTGAGCATGAAACGTGTCCGCTGGGTCAAGCTTCTAATGTGGTACTGTTATACAATAGGAGCTGTGTGGTATCACGGTGGCTGTACTGTACATACATGTGAGATTTGAATGAAAAGTAGAATTATTAAAAATCCTTGCTCAAAACTCTCCGAGGGAAATCTTGATCTAGACGGCAAAGCCTACACGAACAATGCCTTGCTGGTAACCTCTAATCTTGTATATACGAGTCTATATCACTAGTGCGCTTATGATAAAAGGTTATCGATGGTGAGTTAAACAACGGGTCAACAAGAATACAACGAGCCGCCACCACATACAAACACGTCCTCTACAAGATATACCTGGATAGATACATGTGTCTAACCTGCAACATGCAGAAAAACAATTGAAATGTACACCACCAGCAGTGCCATCCACTATACTCAAATGCATTCATATACAACCCCTCTTCGAAGAGGCTAACTCTGTGCTCGCGCCTTCAGACATGACGTACCGCTGTGAGTCCTCGACGCAGCCTCCATGCCGTAACTCTGTGTGTGTGACAGTTGTCCATCATGGAACCCTCCTTCATCACTGGTAATAGAGTACCGGTTCGAGTGTTTGGTGACGCTGTTGCGATTTGAATGCGACACTGACGATCCGTCATAGTCTACCAACACTTGCCCGTACAGTTCGGATGCGGGCCGGATGCGTATACCGTAGTAGTGGTATTTGGAATTGCCCCTCGTGCCCAGCCTTCTTGTCTATGGGTGGCGCGTGTAGGTGAGAAGTGGTAGAAGTATGGGACTACGTGCATTGGGGTTGAGGTCAATAAAGAACCACTTTTACGTTGTGGTGGGTTTGTTCATGAATTTTAAATATCCACACTCTGAGTGCTCCCTCGCCCATAGCCCTCGGTATGGGAGTGCGTTGACGATTGAAGTGGTGACTACCTATGTTTCTACAAATGCAACGAATAAGTAATATACAAAAATGTATGCTGCGAAAAGAGATCAACTAGATTAACTTCGCTCCCCACTTTGCTTAATATAGGCAGAACACAATTAATTGTATTTCGAAACATGTGCAGCACATACTAAGTACCGAGTAGCCACGCGTCACGTGACGTTTCAATTATGCATACCTTGAGATTTGGAAAGATGGCCCTAATGTGTTTGCCAAAGCTAGCGGCGTTAATTGGTTCTCGGTTGTGACTCGCACAATAGTTTTCGTACTGTTCGTACACCACTTGCCTTGGTAAGCTCTGCTCATCGGCACTTTCGTAGTTTTGTATGAGCCTGTGTGCCGGATCAATTTTTTTCAGAACATAACGAGCAATTGGATAAGTGCAATAGACCAAACCGCCATGCGATAGTATGTTTGTGAGTAGCCAATTGAACTTTTGCCCTTTCGTAGAGTAATATAACTTCACCTCAACATGTCATACAGCAGACAAAAACAGACAGGAGCACTAAAAAGAAAACGATGTACAAAATAACAAAGAGAGCTTCTATCTGTGACAAAATAAGAGTGTGTGTTAGAGAGAAAACGTGTATACACATATCAGCATGTGCACATAAGTGCGAGTTTCGATTAAAACATATACGTGAATGTAAACTTATC
>LUCW03000942.1:5000-28478 GCA_001586965.3 Sphaeroforma sirkka | reverse complement strand
AACCGCATAATTAAACATACGATGATATATCGTTACGTACCCTCAGTGGTATCTTCCGAGAAAGACACCTGCATAATTTTCTGCCGATAATTGTCTAAGCTTGCCATGCTGCGCTCAAACATGCGCAGTGCCTGCTGCGTAACACGTTTAACCGATATATACTGCTGCACCATGTTGACCAAATGTTCGTATTGAAATCACAAATTTAATACTTAATTCCTGTCGGTGTAGTCTTATTCTTGTGATGGCTACGCAGCTATACAAACCTATTTGTAACGTGAACGCACACTACTCACAGTACAGAGATTGCTGGAACCAGTAATGGCTCATTGTAGTTGTCTATATCACGATTTGCTTCGTTGACAGACACAACACATATATTCACAATTACACATACTATGCACAATGGTCACTCTACGAGTGGACACAAAAAGTCAACCCTAACTTGTTGAGTATCCACATCAATGACATCATGTAATTAAAGTAAACTGAAATCAAATCTGTTGGGACTTGGGAGCCTGGGAATTGCGAAATTGGGAAACGAAATCTCAAATCTGAACTATCTCTGTAAAAGTGAGTCATAGATTGATTTGGTATGTACTCCCATTGCTCCAAAGAGGATTTTATTTTTTGTTCGAGGTCTTTCCGTCTGCCCTACGGCTTACGCCCTGCTGGTATGTTCAATGGCTAACGTGTGTGTGACAGTGGACACAGTGTCATATTCACATAGCAGTCAACATTCAACAAGAAGTGTGTCTACTGTCTTTACTATTTGTGCACTGTGTGTATTTAACTAGACACATACTATGACCTGTGTCATGTGTGTGTGAAATAACTTTGATATGTAAATACTGAAAGGCTGATTGCTGATAGACCCATATTGTATGGGCGCATTAAAGTGTGTTCCGTTCCAACCAAAGCCGGGCAAATATATACTTCGAGATAGAAAATGCAAAGATATAGAGATATCGCGTTGTAATATATATATATATATATATATATATAGATAGAAAATGCAAAGATATAGAGATATCGCGTTGTAATATATATATATATATATATATATATATATATATGTAAAATGCTAATAAAAAAAGTGTCTGAAACACTGAAACAGAGTCTCCAGAAAAGCAAATGTAGCTGATTTCATGTACAATAAAGATAAATGCCGGTATTGTGATCATTTCATTCGTCTTTTCGATACAATAGCATGTTCCCGTATGAGCACTCGTCGTTATGAATACCAGGAGAAATCTACACGCTATTCTGATGGCTCAATTCCGATGGGGGTTATCCCGCCCTATTGGCTGCTATTGATATTTTTGAGGCGGCTGTATTTATGTCTGCCCTGGACGTTCTGTGCTATGTTTGTTGCTGTGGCTCTATAAATGTACCATGCTTATGGTCATCCACACATTTTGAGAGTTTGTAGACTGAGCAAGGGTTCATCTCTGCAATCCGGCTGCTGGAGGTATGTCACCTACTAATATGTCATTAAGCGGTTTGGCACCTATAAAAAAAAAGTATGTAAATTTGTAAATAGTGTATGTTTTTTCACCTGTATGTGCACTGTATAAATATTTGGGGGGGGGGGGGGGGGTTTGTGGCAATTTTCCAACATACATTATAAAAAAACAAAT
Source organism: Sphaeroforma sirkka (assembly GCA_001586965.3). Classification (NCBI taxonomy): domain Eukaryota; class Ichthyosporea; order Ichthyophonida; genus Sphaeroforma; species Sphaeroforma sirkka. Next base: position 26,838 of record LUCW03000942.1, on the reverse strand, counting down.
ATGAAAATAAAATATATAAATAAAAAATGCCCGCCCAAAGCTGTATCACTGATTAAATACACAGGCATTCCTCCAGGCTCCACTCTCAGCTTATTTATAAATATGCTTTTATGCACGACGTATTTACATGTGATTGTTGTATATTTCTGTGTATGTCATAGATATGTATAGAGTTCATATTGGGTACGGGGAACGTGATACACATTCACACATAGATACACAGTCTCATATTCAATATAGGTATAAGAAAGCGAGTTTGATGCACATTCATTATCCAACGTCGCAATGGATATCAAAGTAGTTCCGCTGGGAGCAGGCCAAGATGTAGGTCGCTCGTGTGTAATAGTCACACTCAACGGCCGGAATGTGATGTTTGATTGCGGCATGCACATGGGGTTCCAAGACAAGCGCCGCTTTCCGGACTTCAACTTTCTGTCTAATGTAAGTATTGTAGTATGATATATATTGTAGTATGATATATGTAGTGATTTATATTGTAGTACGTTATATGTTGTATGATATATATTGTAGTATGGTATATGTAGTATGATATATATTGTAGTATGATATATGTAGTATGATATATGTTTGATGCAACAAACAAATAGTATTCATTCTCTCTACAACCTCTCTACAACGTCGATAGCAGCACGACTTCTCATCAAGATAAGTAGTTGGGTATAGATACACAGTTTCGATGCAATAGCTCTAGTACTATGCAGATGTTATGTGTTAAAGCTCCCGGTCTATCATTTGGTCTGAAGTGTGAATTTGTGTGTCGTGATTATGCGGGCTACTGCTTCTACAAGCGTACTCAATATATGTATACTGAGTATGTGTATTTCTTATTATTCAGTATATAAATATATATATATATATATATATAGATCTATTAGTATATTGATATATATTGATATATATATATATATATATATTCACATCATCATCATCACACATATATATATATATATATATATATATATATATATATATATATATGTATATATATATATCAATATATCAATATATATATATATATATATATATATATATATATATATATATATATATATATATATGTGTGTGTTGAAACAAAACACATACATACATACATGTAACAACATACATACATGCATACATACATGCATACATGCACATACGTACACAGACACACACGTACATTATACGTATACATCACGCGCGCACACACATCACCATCAACAATAACAATCAATACAACGTAATGTAATAATATATAATGCGCACGCACGCATATATATATATCATCAATTAATATATATGTTATATATATACATACATGTATATACATACACATACATATATTACGCACGTATTATACATATATATAATATGTATGATCATATACATAATATATATTAATATATGGCTATATATATATATATATATATTGTTACATATATATTGGTTATATATATTTGTATGAATATATATATATGTATATAATCTATATCTATATTATATATATATATATATTATTGATATATATATATAATTATATTATGTATTATATATTATTATATATATATATATACACTTGTGTGTAAATGTAAATTCATATACATTTATTATTATCATCATCATCATCATGCATATGTATATATTACATATGGCGTACATATATATATATATTATACATTACATATACATATATATACATATATACATCATACACACAATATACATGTCATCATACTGTATCATTGGCCAGTATATATATATATATATATATATATATAAGGAATACTAACATTTTTTGTGTTTCACGCATATGGCGTGTTATTTATATATATATATATATATATACAATGAAGAATGTATTTTATAATTACACACGCACGCACACACACATATATATAATATATATGTATATATATATATATATATATATATATATACATATATATATATATATATATATATATATATATATATATATATATATATATATATATATATATATATATATATATATATGTATATATCACTCAAACACTACCCACCATTATATCACCCCAGGGAGGTGACTGTACTGAAGTTTTGGATGCAGTGGTGATCACACACTTTCACCTTGATCACTGTGGAGCTCTGCCGTACTTCACTGAAGTGATTGGGTTTGATGGACCTATCTTTATGACTAAGCCAACAAAAGCTATAGCTCCTATATTGCTCGAGGACTTCCGCAAGATAACGGTATGCTGTGTTACTATATGGGTGTTTACGTATGGTTGAATATATATATATATATATATATATATATATATATATTAAATATATCTGCTAGTACACATATGCTTACATATATATGCATGTATATATATGTTTGTATAGGCTTATGTCGTCGAATTCCCGTAAGTTTATACTGTTGATGTGTCAGATGGTTTTATGTTCAACCCGTTCTGCACAAAGACATATACGTTATACGTCTTACGGAGGAGTTCGCTGATACCAATGCTCCTACTGTTTGTTAAATCCCACCAGATGACAGTTCACAGACATATACGTCAGACCATTGTAAAGTGTTTTGCTCGTTTGCAATAGTCATGTGACACTCTTTGTAGCCAGAGTTTATATATATAGCTGCGTATACCATTTGCAGCCAGAGTTTATATATATAGCTGCATGTACCCTTTGTAGCCAGAGTATATATATATAGCTGCGTGTACACTTTGTAGCTAGAGTATATATATATAGCTGCATGTACCCTATGTAGCCAGAGTTTTTATATATAGCTGCATGTACCCTTTGTAGCCAGAGTTTATGTATTTAGCTGCATGTACCCTTTGTAGCCAGAGTTTTTATATATAGCTGCGTGTACCCTTTGTAGCCAGAGTTCATATATATAGCTGTGTGTACCCTTTGTAGCCAGAGTTTTTATATATAGCTGCGTGTACCCTTTGTAGCCAGAGTTCATATATATAGCTGTGTGTACCCTCCCTTTCTCGTGGCTAAACACTTCGCAGCCGCTGGGCGCGTGTACACTCGCACGCTCTGGCGAATCCCAACACGCGCACGACTACTTTGACATACCCTATGCGGTGGTTGTCTGTGAATTGGTTTTATTGTGTGTGTCTCAAAATGCTCTCATGTTGGCTCCACCACTTGTAGAGCATTGAAAAAGCACGTACGACCTCTCAGACACAGGATTGTATGAATTAGAATATTATTTTTGGTAGTACTGTGGTAGCTTCTGTCTGGTATGTAGCTTATTACCTTTGGTAGTAGTGCGGGAGCTTCTGTCTGGTATGTAGCATATTACCTTTGGTAGTGGTGTGGTAGCTTCTGTCTAGTATGTAGCATATTACCTTGGTAGTAGTGTGGTAGCTTCTGTCTAGTATGTAGCATATTACCACATTTCTAGCAAGTGCTTGCTGTGCGTGTATAACATTTCTAACGAGTGCTTGCTGTGTGTGTATAAAACTTCTGACAAGTGCTTGCTGTGTGTGTATAACATTTCTAACAAGTGCTTGCTGTGTGGGTGGACTGATTCAGGTGACGCGTAAAGGGGAGATGGCGGATGATATGTTCACAACTGAGGATATCAAGAACTGTATGAAAAAGGTGGGTGCTACAAGGGCGTTGCTTACCTTGATAGACCTTTAGTACCGTCTGTTGTTGACCATGTATTTGCATAAGAAACTGTATATAAAAGGTGGGTGCTACAGGGTCATGGCTTACCTTGATAGACCTTTAGTACCGTCTGTTGTTGACCATGTATATACCACTATATGCTGATACATCTCAAAGGAGGTTTGTACCTGATGTTATGTACTCAGTACTACGAGTAAGTGTATGCTTCTAGCCCAGTTAACCTGACCTCTGTTGGCAGATCTACTCATCACTCCACCTGTGTACACCAGCGCAGGAAATGCCACAGATATGAATGGATGCCATCCACACAGATACCGTTAAAAGAACGCTACTGACTTTCAGTTGGATTTAAATGCTCACATTAAACTCTGCCCTTCTCACTCACAGCGCATGGCATGTGGTCCCCAGTTTTGCATGAAATATGCAATGAATACATTGTGTACACATCATAGCCACGGTTATAGACCACGCTCGCAACATTCTGTATTAAAGTATGCATAAATACATGTATGTGTGCCTACAAATTAATATATACATATAAATATATATATATATATATATATATATATATTATTATATATTATTATATATATATATATATATATATATATATATATATATATATATATATATATATATATATATATATATATATATATAATATACAATAAATTAGATACTTATATATATATATATAGATGTGTGTGTGTGTGTGTGTATGTATGTATGTACGTACGTACGTATATATATATATATATATATTACCATTTGCATCCAATTTGTTCACATACTTGGTTTTATATTCTCTTCGTGGTTACTAGGTGATCACCGTTAATCTCCATGAGACGTTTAAAGTGGATGATGACTTTGAGGTGAAGCCTTACTATGCAGGGCATGTCCTTGGGGCGGCTATGTTCTATGTGAAGGTATGGGCTATCTAGACATATTTTAGGGTTTTAGGGAAGTGTGTGACATACATGCGTATTACAACTGTACTTTAGGTGTTTGCTTGTGTGCCTATGGAAGTGTGTGACATATTTGCGTATTACAACTGTACTTTAGGTGTAGGCTTGTGTCTATTGAAGTGTGTGACATATTTGCGTATTACAACTGTACTTTAGGTGTAGGCTTGTGTGCCTATGGAAGTGTGTGACATATTTGCACATTACAACTGTACTGTAGGTGTGGGCTTGTGTGACTATGGGAAAGTGTGTATCATCCACACATATGTGCGTGCCTGAATTGTACTTTTAATCCTTAGTCGGAGGTCTGAGTCCCTATGTTCATCTCCTTCCGTTCATGTATAGTGTGTGCTATATATAATTATTATGTATAGTCTGTGCTATATATAGCTATTGTGTATAGTGTGTGCTATATATATGGCTATTGTATGGATGGCTTATTTTGATATACAGCTATTATGTATAGTGTGTGCTATTTATATAGCTATTGTATGGATGGCTTATTTTGATATACAGCTATTATGTATAGTGTCTGCTATATATATAGGTATTGTATGGATGGCTTATTTTGTCTTGTTTGGTAACTTCATTCAAACGATGTATCATCTCAGTGTGCACCCACCAGTTGGCCATTTTGCAATGCCACACTCAAGTGTGGGTATGATCTTGTTGATTAGGAACGATCACCTAATCAGGACGTGCTCTGTACCCAATTTTCCATACTGGTAACATTGGGCGGATAAAAAAAATTGGGTTTCAGTGCTACATATTTGGGATTTCATTGCTATATAATGGGTTAGAACAAAGGCTGGCACCGTATAAATGTGTGTTGGAATGGGTAATGGTACCTTATGAATCAATAGTACTATTGAAAGTAGCCTATTAATTGCTTGCTGTGTTGGTAAACCCTCTAAAACCTACGCTGTACGGCGCCACCCCTGTGTGTGATACAAACATTAGGGAAACCCAAGAACCCTAGATCCTACACCATAATCGCGTGGTCCAAAGCCTAAATACTAAAGCACAGTCGGCTGTCTCAGCATGTCTGTCCTGTGAGACTCAGAGGTTTGACATCTGAATATGAAATGTGACATCACTTGACACTTGACGCTCGATGCTTAACAACTGACACTACACATCTGACATCTGAGGCAGTTATTCACCAGCTGATACTTGATACCTGAAGTTTGGCGAAGGCAGGGCCCGATTGGGGGACTACATATCTCCTGAATGCTACACAATTCACAATCATCTGACACTTGACACGTGACATCTGTACCAGCAGATTGCCAGATAGTGCCACACAAGGGATTACATCATGACACCTGACAAATTTTTGACACTTGACGCTTGGCACCTGCACAGTGAGGGGGGGAGCAGTCGGTGGTGTACACATGACACCTGACAGACACTTGACACCTGACACTTGACATGTGACACTTCCACAGGCAGGGGGGCAGTCGGTGGTGTACACTGGGGACTATAACATGACACCTGACAGACATTTGGGGGCGGCCTGGATTGACCGATGCCGTCCTGATCTGCTCATATCTGAGTCGACATATGCAACGACTGTCAGAGATTCTAAACGGTGAGGCTGCATGTGAGCATGTAAGTGTGAACGGATATGTACACCTATAGTAGGTATGCACATGTATGCACACCTATAGTAGGTGTACACATATCATGTACACCCTATAGTAGGTGTACACATGTATGTACGCCTATAATAGGTATACATATGTACGTCCACCTATAGTAGGTATACATATGTATGTACACCTATAGTAGGTTTACACATGTATGTACACCTATAGTAGGTATGTACATGTATGTACACCTATAGTAGGTATACACATGTATGTACACCTATAGTAGGTATACACATGTATGTACACCTACAGTAGGTATACATATGTATGTACACCTATAGTAGGTATGTACATGTATGTACACCTATAGTAGGTATACACATGTATGTACACCTATAGAGTTGTCTACATAAATCCATGTATTCTCTTTTCACGTCCACAGTCCATATCTAAATACACGTGTATCTAGACCCTTATATGATTCTGTGTAATCACTCATCACGTTCTCGGTGTAAGCGGAGACGCAGCTATATATATAAGGTTGCATGCACATGTGTGCAGACATAGCTATGTACAAGGGTACATGCACATATATGCACATATGCATTGTGTGCAGACATAGTTATGTACAAGGGTACATGCACATATGCATATATGCATTGTGTGCAGACATAGCTCTGTACAAGAGTACATGAATCTCCAGACTACAGCATACCGTGTACTCCTTTCACGTTTACAGCACGGTCGGATATGCCTCTCACATATCTCCGTGTCTCTACTATCGTCGTTTCACGTTTACAGCACGATCGGATATGCCTCTTACATATCCCCGTATCTCTACTGTCGTCGTTTAGCGCTTACTGTACGGTCGCATATGCCTCTCACATATCCTCGTGTCTCTGCTGTCGTCGTTTAACGTTTACAGTGCACGTGAACGGGACTTCTTGAAGAAAGTCTTTGATGCTGTGTCGAATGGTGGCAAAGTGCTTATCCCTGTCTTTGCGTTGGGCCGTGCGCAAGAGCTTTGTATTCTACTCGGTAAGTGGATAAGAACATATCTCTCTCACACTCACACTCACTTATCAACTTATTTAATGTGCATAAGGACACACACACACACATATATATATATATATATATATATATATATATATATATATATATATATATATATATATATATATATATATATCTCACTTATTAACTTATTAAATGTGGACAAGAACATCTCTCTCTCTCTCTCTTTTACCTGTCTTTTAACGGATACAAGCATGGATATCTTGTCGTGTACCGTTGTAGGTGGATATATGCATGGATAGCTTGTCTTGTACCGCTGTAGGTGGATATATGCGTTGATAGCTTGTCTTGTACCGTTGTAGGTGGATATATATGTTGATAGCTTGTCTTGTACCGTTGTGGGTGGATATACGCGTGGATCGCTTGTCTTATACCGTTGTAGGTGGATATATGCGTGGATAGCTTGTCGTGTACCGTTGTGGGTGGATATATGCGAGGTGTGTGGCGTGTATTTCTGTGTTGGAGTGTCGCTATCTGGGCGTACAGCAGGCTAGTCACACACTGCGATTACATGTAAAATAATTAAAATTATTTAAAATAAAAAATAATAAGTATAATTAAAATCCATGCAAGGATAAAAAATAGTTAAAATCACACTCACTTTTACGTATGGTATGGACCTAGTTCAGCTACCAACTGCCACTCACGTCACAGAATTGGAGACCATTTGAGACGAGCCGATTTGATTGCCACTCTGAAGTGTATCTCTCTCTTCTGGCGAAGTATAATTGCAGAATACCTGCCCTAATACCTGATACTTTTTTGGGCCTGGCAGAAACCTTTTGGCAGAGAATGGACCTCAAAGTGCCGATCTACTTCTCGGCAGGTCTCACGGAGAAGGCTAACGACTACTACAAAATGTTTATTAATTGGACAAATCAGAAAATCAAGCAGACGTTTGTGGAACGTAACATGTTTGAGTTCACTCATATCTCTGCGTTCGACAATTCATATGCCGATAATCCCGGCCCACAGGTATGCTTACCCATATACACAGAGCACATACAAGTGCACGTGTGTAGGGCACGATGTACACTACACACACACATAAATATATATATATATATATATATATATATATATATATATATATATATATACATATATAGACAGAGCACATACAAGTGCACATGTGCAGTGAACAATGTACACACATTCACACGCATATATATATATATATATATATAGAGCACATACAAGTGCACGTGTGCAGGGCACAATGTACATGCATATACGCACCCCCCTGACAAGTCTGCATGCAGATGATAGCTGTATCTGTGCATGTGTACATGTACGTGTTGCCTGTGCGGGTATGGTTAGAGAACGTATTGCGTACACACGTGTATGTCCAAAGAACGTTTGTGTGTGATGACACAGCCCCTCCACAAGATGAACAAATGCGCGTTCGTTCCAGAGCACTTGATCCCAAATCATACCACTGTCCTTAGATCTATATTTAGCATCAGCACCTCAAGGTGTCATTTCTCATCACTCCATGTCATTCCATGTCATGTCATGTCGTGTCAATTGCAGGTCCTCTTCGCCACCCCGGGGATGTTGCATGGAGGGACGTCGCTGGAAGTCTTCTGCAAATGGGCGCCAGATCCAAAGAACATGATCATCATGCCAGGCTACTGTGTGGCTGGCACCACCGGATGGAAGGTGCTGCAAGGCCACAAGGAGATCAGTGTGGAAGGTGTGTGTGTGTAGGGTTACTGTAGGAGATCACTGTGGAAGGTGTGTGTGTGTAGTGTTGATGAGATCACGGTGAAAGGTGTGTGTGTAGTGTTGATGAAATAACTGTGGAAGGTGTGTTTGTGTAGTGTTAATGAGATCACTGTGGAAGTTGTGTGTGTGTTGTATTAATGAGATCACTGTGGAAGGTGTGTGTGTGTAGGGTTACTGTAGGGAGATTACTGTGGAAGGTGTGTGTGTGTAGGGTTACTGTAGGGAGATTACTGTGGAAGGTGTGAGTGTGTAGGGTTACTGTAGGGAGATCACTGTGGAAGGTGTGTGTGTGTAGGGTTACTGTAGGAGATCACTGTGGGAGGTGTGTGTGTGTAGTGTTGATGAGATCACGGTGAAAGGTGTGTGTGTGTAGTGTTGATGAAATAACTGTGGAAGGTGTGTGTGTGTAGTGTTAATGAGATCACTCTGGAAGGTGTGTGTGTGTAGGGTTACTGTAAGGAGATCACTGTGGAAGGTGTGTGTGGTTGCATGTATGTTTTGTATCTGTATTAGTTTTGTATGTGTATTTGTATGTGTTCACTATTCTTGTGAATGTGTGTTTGTGTGGGTATTTGTTTTGTATATGTATTTGTATGTGTCCACTTATTTGTAAATGCGTGTGTTTGTATTTGTGTTTGTATGTGTTTAGTGTATTTGGAGGTGTATGTGTGTTCACTATTCTTGTGAATGCGTGTGCTGGCAGGTATACTTTGTCTGTGTGCATAGTTACTTTACCGGTGAGTTTTAGGGTTTATTAAAAGATGGGGTGTGCATGATTTGTCCATATTAGGTACTATGTCAATAACGCACCTGCGTATCATGGGTTATAAAGTCACACGGTACTAGTCTGAAATGACCTATGCGTGTCTGTGTATTATGGGATATAAAGTCACAAGGTAATCGTCTTCGAATGACCTATGCGTGTCTGTGTATCATGGGTATAAAGTAACAAGGTAATCGTCTTAGCTGACCTATAGGTGTCTGTGTATTATGAGTTGTAACGTCATACTGTACTAGTCTTAGATGACCTATGCGTGTCTGTGTATCATGGGGTACAAAGTCACACGGTACTAGTCTTAGATGACCTATGCGTGTCGTGTATTATGAGTTATAAAGTCACACGGTACTAGTCTTAGATGACCTATGCGTGTCTGTGTATTGAGTTATAAAGCCACACGGTACTAGTCTTAGATGACCTATGCGTGTCTGTGTATCATGGGGTACAAAGTCACACGGTACTAGTCTTAGATGACCTATGCGTGTCGTGTATTATGAGATATAAAATCACACGGTACTAGTCTTAGATGACCTATGCGTGTCTGTGTATTATGAGTTATAAAGTCATTCGGTACTAGTCTTAGATGACCAATGCGTGTCTGTGTATTATGGGTTACAAAGTCATTGGTCGTTTCATAATTCAAGTGCCAATTGTATTATATGTGGTTGTTTGTTGATTGTTGCAGTGAGCTTTTGTGAGTTCATGTTTCTTTGGAAATTGTATTTACGATAAGCTTTAACATTATGATTAACTTGCATCCGAATATCTTTCGATGTGTCACTTTAAAATTTGAAATTCTATTTTGAAATCCTGTGTTTAAGAATGAATTAGATTCAACTTTAGATTAACATGTATAACTCCAGATTTTTTACTTTTTTTTGTCAAAAAAAAGACATTCCTACATCTATCCACGGTACTAGTCTTAGATGATCTATGCCTGCCTGTGTATTATGGGTTACAAAGTCACAAGATAGTAGTTTTAGATGACCTATGCGTGTCTGTGTATTATGGGTTACAAAGTCACAAGATAGTAGTTTTAGATGACCTATGCGTGTCTGTGTATCATGGGTTACAAAGTCACACGGTACTAGTCTTAGATGATCTATGCGTGCCTGTCTATTATGGTTTACAAAGTCACAAGATAATAGTTTTAGATGACCTATGCGTGTCTGTGTATGATGGGGTACAAAGTCACACGGTACTAGTCTTAGATGACCTATGTGTGCCTGTGTATTATGGGTTACAAAGTCACAAGATAATAGTCTAAGATGACATATGCGTGCCTGTGTATTATTGGTTACAAAGTCACAAGATAATAAACTTAGAAAAACCTATGCGTGTCTGTGTATTATGGGTTACAAAGTCACAAGATAATAGTCTTAGATGACCTATGCGTGCCTGTGTATTATGGGTTACAAAGTCACAAGATAATAGTCTTAGATGACCTATGCGTGCCTGTGTATTATGGGTTACAAAGTCACAAGATAATAAACTTAGAAAAACCTATGCGTGTCTGTGTATTATGGGTTACAAAGTCACAAGATAATAGTCGGAGATGACCTATGCGTGCCTGTGTATGATGGGTTACAAAGTCACAAGATAATAGTCTTAGATGACCTATACGTGTCTGTGTATTATGGGTTGCAAAGTTACAAGATGATAGTCGTAGATGGCCTATGCGTGCCTGTGTGGGGTGTACCCGTGTGTCGTGCTTTGTGTATAGTCCTGTCTATCCGTTGCCTGTGATACCCCAATGTGCTATCCATTGCATTGTAGAGTGTAGTCTCATGGTATACATCTGTTGGTTACACCCGCACAGCCTCTTCAGCCGATGGGCTGTGTTAGTCTTCCACTGGCGCCTTCTATTGTCGAATAGACCAAACAACTATAGTACCTTTAGGGTTTTAACCCTAAACCCTAAAACTATACCCTTTCAAAATATCTCATAGGGAAGCTCACATTAAATCCTCTGCTTGGGCCTTTTATAGGCCAAATTGTTGATGGGCAAACTACTCAAAAGTACATTGCATTGGCACAGGTCGGATTATTCCAATCAAGCTGTCAGTGCAGCACCTGTCCTTCAGTGCGCATGCAGACGCAAAGGGCATCATGCAACTGCTGCAACAGGCGCAGCCCAAGAATGTCATGCTGGTCCATGGTATGTTTTGTTTATTTATATATATATATATATATATATATATATATATATATATATATATATATATATATATATATATATATATATATATATATATATATATATATATATATATATATATATATATATATATATATATATATATATATATATATATATATTATGCATATATGCATATATATAAACATATATATATATAGATAGATATAGATATATATATATAAATGAAGTGTGAGCCGTGTATGTCCCCATACCATTACTGAATTCTGAATTGTGATTCTTGCACATGCATATACAATTGTTGTCATATGTAATGTGAGCGTTAATGTCCATATACCATTACTGTATTATAAAATGTGATCTTCTCGAACATACATATACAATTGGGGCTTCACCTTATGGCTAGTTTCTCTGTAAATAAACGGTTTTAGGGTAGATGCCAACTATATCTGGTAGGTCTCTGCAAGGGATGCAGCTCTAGAGTGTCTGAATAGTCCCTGGTATTGTATAATACATGTTATGGTATCATATGTCTATGCCAGATGTTATGGTGTCATATGTCTATGCCAGATGTTTTTGTGTCATATGTCTACGCCAGATGTTATGGTGTCATATGTCTATGCCAGATGTTTTTGTGTCATATGTCTACGCCAGATGTTATGGTGTCATATGTCTATGCCAAATGTTATGATGTTGCACTTTTCAGTGTCAGCTGATTCCCACATGGACACTCAACACCAATTGGATCACACACACCCTCCACCAGTCCCGAACTATTTCCGATTTGTATTCTCACTACCCGTCCCAAATAAATCGAAACCAGGAGAGAAGAAGAAAATGGCTTTTCTGAAGGACAAGATTGTCGCCCAATTTGGTGTGCCCTGCTACTTTCCGCAGAATGGTAAGCCGGTTGTACGTGTGCCTCCGCGTTTTCAGCTTGAGCTGCTCAGTGTTTAGTATGTACCAACTAACATGTCAACGTGTTGTATAGGGTTTATGCCCATGTTAACTAGGAATAGGGCCTCTCATCTGCACCATTCAGTAGGCTTAAGTATGTTTAAGTTGGTCTTTATTGCTGGGACTAGCATGACCTCATCCACACTATTACTACTGTCGCAGGGGAAACGGTGACTATCACGTCTGTTCCTCCGATACCTATCGGATTGGAGGTCTCTCACTGTGAAACGCCAGTTGGAGATGTCTGGGTTAACCAGCTCACAGGTACGCGTTAATAAGGATTAGATATGTATGCATGTATAAATATATGTATGTATATATATATATAAATATATATATATATATATATATATATATATATATATTTATTATACATACATATATATTTATAATGTATATATATATATATGTAGATGAATATATATATATATATAAATAAAACACATATAAATTTGAGATAAATATTATATTTATATATACGTATATATATATATATTATTATATATATATATATATATATATATATATATATATATATATATATATATATATATATTTATGTATATATTATATATACATATATATATATATATATGTAATATGTATTATATATATATATATATATATATATTATTATATATAACGTATGTATGCATGCATATATATGTTATGGAATAACATATATATGTATGTATGTATATATATATGTGTATGCACAAACATGCATGCATGGACACATCATATTATATGTTATATTATTATATATATTATGTATTATATACATATGTATGTATATATATATATGTATATTATAATATATAACAACACATTATAATATATATAATATATATACAATCGGAATGTGCATGATTGATCAGGATTACGTTTTGGGGCTTGAGCATGTGTCCACGTCCCCATCAATCGCGTTGCTGTCGTCCACGCTACATATATACATGCGTTTGTGTTGGCGTGCACACATCATCATCATATTATTATATGTATATATGTATATATATAATATTATAATATATATATAATATGTTATTATTATTATATATGCTTATTATATTATTATTATTATTATATATACATATATTATTATTATATATATATATTATATTACATATGCATTGTATATATACATAATGCATATGCATACATGCATGCATGTATATGCATGCATACGTGCATGCAATGTGTGTATATGTATGTGTGTATTAATAATAATATGTATATATATATACATATTATATATATGCATGTGCATGTATGTATGTGTGTATGTATGTATGCATATATATAATATTATATACATATATATATTATATATATATATATATATATATATATATATATATATATATATATATATATTATATATATATATATATATATATATATATATATATATATATATATATATATATATATATATATATATATATATATATATATATGCATATGTATGTGCATATTTTTATTTTTTATTTAGATGTATAAAACAGGTGTTTGCCAAGCGCTTCGTTACAATCCACCGATGCGAGTCGACAACATGCTATTGCCCTTCATTCTGCCATACAGCCGACGAGTGATCGTGCGATCATCCGCAATGGAAACGCTCCTAACAACACCCAACAGAAAAACAGATTCAACTATTCTATTAATAGCTCTAATAAGAGTAAATCTATTAATAGAACAAATATTAGCGCACAACTCGGTCTTAATGGTGTTGGCGAGAACGGTGGTGTTATAGAAGACAATCCGAAGCCCATGACGCGAATACGAGTGGATGGCGTGCTGGTAATGGCCAAGGACAAGGTAGGTGTAACCTAAAACTCGGCATTGTGTCGGTAGATTTCCGCCATCTTTTCATGATATATATATATATATATATATATATATATATATATATATAAATAAATAAATGTATATGTATGTGTATATGTATAAATCTATATATATATATATATCATTTGTACAAGACTCACAATCGTACATACATATTTTTGGTACACAATCAAATACTCATGTGTATGTATGTATATGTGAGTATATGTATGTGTATGCCTATATATATATATGTATATATGTATATATATATACATGTAATTCCTCTTATCATACTTATACATTCATCTCGCATGTTCACAGCCGCTCCGCCTGATGGATGCAGAACGGGCAATGAGAGAACTGGGAGTGCCCTCTCATGAGCTCGGCTTTGAGTGCAGATGGCCTCTCAGAGACCACTCCGCCAATGCACAGAGAAGTATAACAGACACAGACACAGTCCCCACAGACACCCAGGAACAGGCTGAGAATAGACCCCCACACATGAGAACCAGCCCCGAGAGGCACGTGAAACGGGAGCATGCAGATACACACTGGGGTGTTGCCATGGATACCGACCCAGACACCGACCAACCCGGACACATCTCCGGTGA
The DNA here is from genome assembly GCA_001586965.3 of Sphaeroforma sirkka. Classification (NCBI taxonomy): domain Eukaryota; class Ichthyosporea; order Ichthyophonida; genus Sphaeroforma; species Sphaeroforma sirkka. The sequence goes on along the minus strand of LUCW03000942.1, from coordinate 11,515 downwards.
GCAAGTCGATCCCACGGATAGCACATACGACAGGATAGGGGCCATTGGGCTTCGAGACGGAGGTCAAGTGGAGGGTCTACAAGAAGCGGGTGTGGCTGTAGGGGACGGGCTGAGTACTGCAAGTTCGGTGCTTCCCAATACAGCCAATGGAACGGTTACAGAGAGCGAGGGGAGGGGTGTGATTGGAGAGGCAATGCGTGTGCTAAGACAGTATGTGCACGTGGGAGTTCTGTTTATAACCGTACGGAAACTTTTCTTGATGAATCTATTGGCCTGTTGAATCCTGTATAATTGTTTAAAACTTGTATTTCAAGTTTTGCAAAAAATGATTTAGCTCCGTGGGTGGCTGTAGGGTGTGGTATAGTGTTCGCATGCTCTGTTTGTTTGGTAGTCGTCCGTATGTCAACTGTGGGCATGGGTTGTACTTATGTATATATATATAATGTATACGGTATGGGTTGTACGTATATATATATATATCGTATATAGTCGTCGGTACACGCCCTACCATACTCGATTCATCATACTAATATGCCTAACCTGCAATAGTGTGCCCTTCACTTGTGTTCTTCTTAACTTGAAGTGGTTAAGGTGTTATATGCGTTCTAGTGACTACTTTATCATCTCACCCCTATCTGTAGAACGCTCCCCGTGGGACTACACAGTCGCCTGCGATTGGTCAATGACACGATACACTACGAATCCATGACCCTGTCCCTTGATGAGAGCATCAATCAGTTGGTCGTGTGCTGGGCTTATAAGGTATGTGCGAAAACATATAACTAGCTGATAAGGTGTGTGCGAGAAAACTGATAACTAGCTTATAAGGTATGTGCGAGAATCGAAAACTAACTTATAAGGTGTCTGCGGGGACACCCAACTACGTCTGCCTGAGGTGTAACTTTCTTCGGCCTTCGTTACTGTATTTGTTCGTGGGCATGCCTTGGTCCTATAGTGTATCTATAGGGTCTGGACCCTAAACCTTTTTTGTCGTTACCATAGCAACTCATAGTGGTATTGTACCGAATATCCCCTTCATGTTTTCAGGATGATACAGCCGTGGAGCATCTACTGCCGCAGGTCCGGCGGAGTCTTGCGCAATATATTGTAGTACAGTCATAGCAAGGCTGTATCTTGAAATAAATAAAGGCATCGACTACATATAGCTATGGAATTCAATCAAGCAAGCGTCGACTAAAACAATGCAATTGAAATAAACAATGCACGTGTTGCACATGCCTGACTGTGGTAATGGATAGGGTGCCATGTCTATACCACGGACACCCATGCCCATCAAGGCTCCTTCAGGAAGGATGGTTCTCATGTTATCTTACAGCCCTCCTTGCGGATTATATCACTATATACCTATTAAATTCAGACACCCCTGCAACCGCTCGTACTTGTCTACCAGGTCTAACTAATTACGAACGGATGGGCTCAGTTGTTTAAGACCGGATGATTCGAGAAGTACGTTACAGTCGCGCTTACCTATCAACTGCAACACAGTCTCATCAATACTCGAGACTTACAGCCAAATCCTTTAATGTGGTTGAGCAGCCAAATACTTTATGAGTTTGAGCAGTCAAACCCTTTAATGGGTACAGACAGCCTATTCCTTTAATGAGGTTGAGCAGCAGCCTAATCCTTTAATGGGTTTGAACAGTCTAATCCTTTTATGGGGTTGAGCAGCCAAATCCTTTAATGGCTTTGGACAGTCTAATCCTTTAATGGGGTTGAGCAACCAAATCCTTTAATGTTGAACAGCCAAATCCTTTAATGGGTTTGAACAGCCTAATCCTTGAACGAGGTTGAGCAGCCAAATCCTTTAATGGGTTTGGACAGTCTAATCCTTTAATGGGGTTGAGCAGCCAAATGCTTTAATGGGTTTGGACAGCCTAATTCTTCAATAGGGTTGAGCAGCCAAATCCTTTAATGGGTTTGAACAGCCTAATCCTTTAATGGGGTTGAACAGACAAATCCTTTAATGGGTTTGGACAGTCTAATCCTTTAATGGGGTTGAGCAGCCAAATGCTTTATTGGGTTTGGACAGCCTAATTCTTCAATAGGGTTGAGCAGCCAAATCCTTTAATGGGTTTGAACAGCCTAATCCTTTAATGGGGTTGAGCAGCCAAATCCTATAATGGGGTTGAGCAGCCAAACCCTCTAATGGGTTTGGACAGCCAATCCTTTAATGGGTTTGAACAGCCTAATCCTTTAATGGGGTTGAGCAGCCAAATCCTATAATGGGGTTGAACAGACAAATCCTTTAATGGGTTTGGACAGTCTAATCCTTTAATGGGGTTGAGCAACCAAATCCTTTAATGTTGAACAGCCAAATCCTTTAATGAGTTTGAACAGCCTAATCCTTGAACGAGGTTGATCAGCCAAATCCTTTAATGGGTTTGTACAGCCTAATCCTTTAATGGGGTTGAGCAGCCAAATCCTATAATGGGGTTGAACAGCCAAATCCTTTAATGGGTTTGGACAGCCAAATGCTTTAATGGGTTTGAGTAGCCAAATCCTTTAATGGGGTTGAGCAGCCAAATCCTTTAATGGGTTTGGACAGCCAAATATTCTAATGGGTTTGAAAAGTCAAATCCTTTAATGGGTTTGAGCAGCCAAATCCTATAATGGGGTTGAACAGCCTAATCCTTGAACGAGGTTGATCAGCCAAATCCTTTAATGGGTTTGGACAGCCTAATCCTTTAATGGGGTTGAGCAGCCAAATCCTATAATGGGGTTGAACAGCCAAATCCTTTAATGGGTTTGGACAGCCAAATGCTTTAATGGGTTTGAGTAGCCAAATCCTTTAATGGGGTTGAGCAGCCAAATCCTTTAATGGGTTTGAACAGCCAAATTTTCTAATGGGTTTGAAAAGTCAAATCCTTTAATGGGTTTGAGCAGCCAAATCCTATAATAGGGTTGAACAGCCAAATCCTTTAATGGGTTTGGACAGCCAAATGCTTTAATGGGTTTGAGTAGCCAAATCCTTTAATGGGGTTGAGCAGCCAAATCCTTTATTGGGTTTGGACAGCCTATTCCTTTAATGTGGTTGAGCAGCCAATCCCTTTAATGGGGTTGAACAGCCGAATCCTTTAATAAGTTTGAACTGCCTAATCTTGGCTTTGATTCCAGGCAGTTCATTTGATATATAGCATAGCAATGCAGAACCAGCACTATATTTACAATCTATTATTCATATCCACTTCCAGTCTGATAAGTTTATCTCATCGTTCCAGTGTATGGTAGCTAGAAAGAGGTTGCAGACAGAACATCAACGCGGAGGTTTGTAGTAAATGGTGTGGGGAGCTACTATCTGCGACTTGACAGCGGCAGCTGCATGGATAAGCTAGTAATAGAGTTGTGCGGAGATATCAAAGTATGGGTATACAAACTTCGCCTGTATTTGAATACATATATATATATAAAGCAACAGGTGCTTGATGGGGCTGATCAGTGATCACACTTCAGGCCGATAGGAATGCCTGTGTGTATGCAGTTCCATAACCGTTTGTAGTGGCTTTGCCACCTAGTGGTTGTTTCCCGGGTTTGCCCACCAGTAGATCCGTCTCCTTTTATCCAGATCAGAGAACCAACGCAACGGGTTAGTCGCAGCAAGTGCTAGCTAAACACTTCTTTGTCACCTCGAGACCGTATTCATCGGTGTACCCACTGCACTTGTTAGTATACCTACAACACAGTCTGTCGGGGCAGTGTCGCTTGTGTCGTTTGGTGCATTGCTCGGGCCTGATTCTACTGCAATCGAGCCAATACTTCATCGCTCTATCAATCCCTCCATGATGACCGTCAGTTGCCGGTGTTTGCGTAGGAGTGGGTGCAGGTGTGGGTGTTTGTTTGATTGTGGCGATGGGTGCGGCGGTTGGTGAGTTTGTGGGTGTGGGTGTTCTTGTAGGTGTCAACATGCGTGTAGGTGTGGTAATAGGGGTAGCTGTACGGGTAGGTGTTACTGCAGGTGCACGTGTGAAATCGGGTGTGCTTGTATGTGTAACAGATGGGCTGGGTGTACGGGTGGGTGCTACCTCAGGTTTACTTGTGGGTATAGGTGTGGGTGTGATTGCGTATGTAGATACAGGTGTAGGTCTGGCTGTGGCAGTGGGTGAGGGTATGCGTGTAGGTGTGGCCGTGGGTATTGATATAGGGTTTGGACTCATTGATGACGCGGTTGTGGGTTCCTCACTCTGTATACAAAGAATAGAGCCATAAATCAGTTCGGATTAGTTAAATGTCATTGCAGTTTGTAACTTTGTTGTATATGACAAACATAAATATCATGAAAGCAACTAGCAATTGGATGCTCAAGCCGTCTCTGCATTTCATCAAATATTAATGTATCAAATGAACAACGGCGTTTATAATGACCGCTGTAGGCCACTACCATTACTCCATGAGAACACTGCGGGATGGGATGTTGTAGATAGAACATACCACGACTAGAAGTGCTTCGCAATCCTGATAAGCCAATCGGTTGGGCGACCCTTGCACGCCACTTAGCGCTCCTTTGGTAGAACTCTCAATCAGACGTTCTTTTACTTCTGCAGGTGTCAGACCAGGAAAAGTCGACAACAGATTGACTACCATGCCGGCTACCATTGGAGACGAGAATGATGTTCCTGAACCCTGCAGCGCGTAAATTGGGTTATAAAACAGAAGTAAATAAATTCAATCCTGGTATTAATGCGTACAATCCGGTGAGGAACACTTACACGTCTCACACAATCGGTAAATTCTAGGATCGGGACAGACATAAGAGCAGCCAATGCAATGACGTACGAGACATGACCAGTATATCAACAGTATGCAGAATACCGCCGTTCTAGGTTTGTACATACCGACTGATCCCGGTTGTTTAGAGTAACGCTTCGAATGCTCTGGCCAGGTGCAAATATGTCAACACAGGACCCAAAATTGCTGAATGAAGCCCGAGAATCCGTGATAGTGGATGCACCCACCTTCAATAAGACATGGTTTTCACATTAAGTATTGAAAGATTTTAGAAACATCTTGATGTACATATGGGGGCACACATCCGCAAATAAAATCACGTGGCAGTGAATATCATAAATAAAAGCTATACAACTTCGACACACTTACTACACAAGTTATAGACATGTTTATACTTACGGTTATGGCCAACTCGGCACTTGCGGGTGAAACATTACAAGCATCCTGATCCTCATTTCCAGCAGCGACTACAACAACTGTGTTCAGCTGTGATACAATCGCATTGACAAAGTTGTTGAAAACAGTACTCCGACCTCCGCCCAGACTCATGTTAACAACTGTACGGTGGGAGAATGACATCGAGATTAGTGAGATGTTATTGGCAGTGGAATAAGCCATCTATAGCTTATTAAACAATTTTCATTAAAGATATACAATACAAAACTCGTTCCGGCCTTGATAAATACTAGCGTATAACTTGGCCTGCAACGGACCCAGCATATATACACGGGTAGCCGATGTATTTACAAATTGATATATACCACTGAGAAGTATCAACCTACCTGTCCGCCTGTTATCGCCCCGCCAATTGACTTGATCAACTACATATTGGAGTGCATCCATAGTGATTCGAGAATTCCCTATGCCTTGTTCACCCGCAAGAGCCTTTACAGAAATTGCGTTTCCTTGCTTCGCTACTCCAAATGTTCTGTTGCGGTCCACAGCACCCAGAGATTGTATTCATTAGACTTATATTTCATACAATAACATTTTTTTGTACTACAAACACAGACAAACAAAAAATTCACTACATAACATTGTACCTTGACATTGCATAGCCGGCAACACTTGTGCCTGTAGTTGCGAAAATAGAAACATGTTTTTAAAATGAGAGCATATATGGCGTAAAAGCGTAAGAGCTTGGGATTCGCAATCTACTAAACCCCATTTCAAGATCACAACGCAAGGCAAGATGAAAATGGCGTGCACCAGCCTCCAGTACAACTTACCATGGCCGTTGAGCACAGCCCTTTCGCCAGTAAAATCTTCTCCGAACGATGCACGGCCGTCAAAATTAGTATGCGTTATATCGATTCCAGTGTCTATAACGTAGAGGTCCACATTAGTGTCTCCGCTGTCGCTCAAAGGTGTCTCATACTGACCATCAAAGGCTCGTAATTGTTTTGTAACTCTTTCCAGATTCCACAGCAGAGTCTCGCCGCGTGTAGTCTGAACACTTGATGTCTGTATAGAGCGAGCAACAGAAATCCGCAAAATTGAATTAGACAAACATTGAAATAATAGTAGTATAACGATCTACATAGAGATAAATAAAAGCTGAACCCTCTTACCAGAGTAGTACAAGTATCGCGAAATACGCCGTGTCCCATGATATCGTTCATCTCCATCACCTCTGGTAGACTCGCGATGTGCTCCATATCAGTTTCGGACATTCCTAAGGATGTTTAATCGAGAGTAGACTTTAATTGTGATAGGTGTGCAGTTTGAGATTTCAGGTCTCAATATTAATTGTATGCGTCTCATGTCTCTTG
>LUCW03000941.1:42500-46453 GCA_001586965.3 Sphaeroforma sirkka | reverse complement strand
GGGGCGCTCAACTTGGAGGAGGGCGTGAGGGGACACGTTACAGATAGAGTCTTAGTGGGGCGCTTAATAGCCGTAGTCTTAAGTGTTAGGCGTAACAGAGGGTGTTGTAAGAGTCCTTCTACTTTTGTGTCTAATCAAGTGAGCAGTCGGATAATATAAACTGACACACTTTTGTCTACATAAAAATCGATAACATAAAAAATCCCTTACATATATGAAATTATAACCATAAAACATATTTTCTATGTACGTAATATGTGCTAGTACTGACAGCAATTATGTACCATACACTGATCCAACATGTCAATCCAAACCGAACGTTGGGAGAGGCAAAAGTGGTGGCAGGGGTATATAAATACATACTATATGGGACAAAATTGTCAGCTAGGCTCTGACCTGGAAAATATCTCCTCCATATGGATTTGGGACCACGTATATGATTTAAACGTTAAACGTATAATTTACACTTATTTTTAAGCCGTTCACGAATAACGGAATGAGGTCTGTGACTGGGATGCAGCGGCAGCCATGCAGGCAGCGCAGGGATATATATATTTCCACATTTAAAAAAAAAACCCCCCCCCTCATCATTCCTTCTATTTTTGTTGTAAAAATAAATCAAGTCAAACAAAACAAGTGATAAAAAACAAACATAACACAAAATTAAATATTGACATTTATAATTTGTACTTTTCTTTTTTTTGAATTTTTGTCGTCAACGATCAAGAGCAATTTCTTAGTCATTGGGCCAATCGACAACTTCGGATTTCAAATTTTGTCACCTATATATATCTTTTTTAGGGCTAGTTCGACACCTATAGAGATATATTTGGACTAGTTTTGATATGTGTTACAATAGGGAATTTATAAAAACAACAGGAAGTGAGAAAACAGAGTTTATTTGTTGTTTTGATCCTACATGGTCACAGGGTCAGTCCAACTTTTAGGTTATAGAATATAAATGTAATTTATATGATAATCCCCCCCCACCGATTTTGGACCATCTCAGAACCCTAAACCACAACAAAAAACAGTAGATATGATAGTAGACAACTTATCACAAGACTCCAAGAGTCCAAGAGAGATGACGAAGTCAAAATACCCACACTATCTGGATTCTGGGAGTCTGGGACCCTGGGTATTTACTATAAGTATTAACTCAAGAACACTCAAAAGTCTCAAAAGTCAAAACAGATAGTATTTAATAATAATAAAATAGATAAATAAAAAATAATCACAATCTTTTCGTGGCTGTATATACAACAAGAGAGAGAGTGGGAGAAGAAGAACAAAGACAAAACACAATCCTAAACCCTAAAACATACATACATGATAAAAAACAATTTGAACAAATGAACACCATCACTCATCATTCTTGCGGCGAGAGTAGAAGCCGAAATATATAATATGATATAAAAACAAAACTAAAACAAAAATAAAAACAAAACAAAACATATAAATAGAGCAGCTTCTGTCGCCATCTGCCTTCAGGTTTCTATTTATTTATTAGTCTTCTTATTTGTTTAAAAAAAATATCTATTCATAATGACCTTCTAAACAAGAATTTAATCTACAAAGTACAGCCAACAGAGAAAATCTGGGTACTTTTTTTTGAAGTTTTACAATTGTCATTTTATTGTACTTTATGCTCGTTGTTTTTATATAGACATTTAAAAAAAAATATATATAGGCATGATCCTCTATGGGCCTCGGGGAGCTAAATTCAGGGGTTTGCAAGCAAAGTAGGCTGGCTGGTCACCACTGAGTAGCCTCTGAGGGCTGAGGCTCTCACTTCCTGAGGGGTGGCATTTGGCTTTTGGGAAGTGGCAACTGGCAACTGATACGCGTATATTTAAAAAATAATAAAATTGCATATTGTCTTTTGTTATGTTTCATAAAAGTAAATAAACTAAGAATCAAAACAAAAATATAAACAAAAAGTATGAGACTCGTATCAGTGATGTCACTAATATCAGACATTTGTGGATCACTTCATATAAACACAAACAAGTCACAACTCACCAGTGATCACTGATCAGACTTTTAATCAAGACATCCCTCATTGAAGTGGGGACTGGGGACTGGCCAGTGGCCACTCTGGAGAGTCGTGGACTCGCGGGGACCCAAATATAAACAAATAAAATATTTGGGAATGTTTTATAAAATTCAGTGCTTACGTAAATAATTGTTGGGAAAATTCGAGGTATTTAGCGACCGAATATTTAACGCGTTCACACAGCACAACTGCAACTAGTTCTATTCCCACCAGTCAGCAGTTCTGCAGTCTGCAAAGTGCAAACCGTGCAAAGGAAAGACAAGCTATTTATTTACAGCAGCATAGCATTTAGCAACCCTCTACTCATAAAAGGGCCATAAATAAACAAATAAATACCAGGTTTCAAGTTTGTGCCTTGTTGTGGTGTATTTTTAGTTTGCTTTATAAATGAGTGTTATTAAAAAAAATACAAAAAAACGGACAGTCTTTTTTTCTGCTGAAAATTCTCGTGGTGATCAGAATTCAGGAACCCACAAAACTGCTCATATATATAAATGCAAATTGCCAAGTCAGTTGTTATTTTATAAGTTAGTTGTTATTTTATAAATCAGTTGTTATTTTATAAGTCGCCTCTGTAGCGTACCTCTGCTACAGTCTATATTATGAGCAGAGCAAACTGTCTGACCTTTTTGACAACGTACCAAGTAAAAAATTTAAACCCAGAGTGCAATTGACCGACAGATTGTAATACTGCGTCAGAAGTATTAATGGAGTCGACTATCGATCAGCTCACTAATATCTTATATTCAGACAGCCATATAGCACATGTCAAAGAATTTCAAAAACTACACACAATCATTCAGCTGGAATGATGGAGGACAGTGCAATTTTGGTAGTATTATCTGCCCGCTTGAAGCAATGTTTCCAAACATTAGAAAAGAGTAGTAGCGCTATATGGCCGAGGTGCGAGGATATTATAGCACACGCTGGGTACGATTCAACAATGGCGGACAAGATGAAAGCAGGTACATGTTTTTTTCTGTCCAGCATGTAGGGTAATGTCAGCTGCCTATTGAGTGCTTGTTTGATGCTTCTTGGTTGATGCTATACAGAACATAGTTCGAACATAATTCCAACGTGCTGCCACGGGACGTATCTAATATATGCACGCATTGAGCCATTTGTAAAACTAATACCTAACAAGCTATAGTCAACAGGGAAGTGAGCTATTAGTTTCAAGCAATTTCACAATTTTAAAAGAATTGAAATTGTTTGCACACAGCATTCTTGCTTTTATGTAGACTTACACTTCAGAAGATAGAGCAGATTTCTGCAGCCGCAAATACTGATCTTTCATTTTGTAGCTGTATATTGGTGTTAGATCTTACTGACAATACACATTGCAAATTCGGACCACGTACCGGTGCGCGCAATTACCATTGTTTTATAGACTGTATGTTTATCTGTTCGAATTGGTCCCACCATTGATATTTGCATACACATATTTTTTAGTGATAGGTAAAGCACTTCGGAAGGCCTTTGGGTCTGAACTACGATGGAAGAAATACCGACGGCACGATGGGTCACGTCGCAATCGATATAATTTGCTGCCGATAAACCCCTATCCGGATATTAAACCGCCCCCTATAACATATGGCATAATGGGCGGTTATGCGAAGTCAAGTAGCGAAAGATCAGAAGAGGATGCGGGGAACATGCACAATGCATGCCACTCACTTAGTATTGCACAGCCAACACTACAAATGGGCGCAGGCAAGAATTCGGGCAATATCGATTTTTCCAGCAGTGGAGACAGCAGCATCACAAAAGGTTCAAGTATCAGCGAAGGGAAGCACAATTTCAGAAACATTAAGCAGCTAAACAATTGGCGACCGTTCCCGAATGGATTTGCAATCGAGTGCGTTGATTTTAGTGCCCCATTTGGTGAGAATTGTAA